>JAZHYW010041364.1:0-82926 GCA_037355805.1 Ixodes ricinus | reverse complement strand
AATATACCAAACACTTAGAATTGTGCGATTTCCAAGCATTACGTAATAAAGGGCAAGACGAGTTCCCCAAACAAGTATTTAAAGGGGCACTGAAGTCATTTTTGGAAAAGGTCGTTTTTGATCTTACATTGTTTAAAAGGTGTTAGTTCTCACATATACCAAGTCCTACATTACAAAACCGCCTATTCATCTCACGGCAATAGGAAAACATGAGGACACTTTTTTCTCGCGGACTACATTGTGTGGACCAATGAAAGCCCTACAATACGCGCAGATTCCGAATGATTTTATTATAACTCGTTTTGAAGAGAGTCTGATACGTACACATTAGGATAAGACTCCTCTTTTCTCCGCGGGCGAAGCCATCGCTTGCGACTCGCCGAAGCGCCCTTCGTCGACCACTTCACTCGGAAGAAAATTCTCTCTAAAAGGGCGTGTCACGATCTTTGAACACGCTTTTGACGAGGAAATAAGCTACGTACGATTGTGATTTCGGGTTTGTTGGAATGCTTAGAGCATCTAGATTGAGTTGTCACCACAAAAGGACGCTCTCAGAATCAACTTCTGTGCCCCTTTAATGCCCCCCCCCCCCCAAAAAAAAAAAAAGAACACGTCCGAAACAGCGTTACGTGCGTGTGTATCAATGTGCGTAAGAGAGGGGGCTAATGGAGGACACAAAAGGAGGGGGAGGGGTGTTGTTCAGTTCAGTTTAATAGTCTTCAAGGGCACTTCAATGAAGTGCATTATATAAAGGGGGAATCTAGTGCAAAAAAAGAAATTAACAGTGAAGGTTTCCGACAAGCAGTTCTATTAAAATAATGTTGTATATGCGTGCATGGGCACGTACTTGCCGTATTGTATGAATACGAAATAGTTGGCGTAACAGACATTTTCCCATTACGTTTTTGTGCATGCGTACACCCTCTCTCTCTCGGCCTTGCTTGCCGCTGTCGCCAATTTCGGATGGTGCACCGCCCCGCACGACCTACATATTCAGAACCTATCTTTGCGCGTACTCAGTCTTTCCAATTGAAACTCGTTTTTGGGTATCGGTAACATGGGGAATGAGAAGTAACGGAACGCGACGCAACGTCACGATGCCAATGTGTTTTGACGGGTCGCCCTTCATTTGTAGCTCGCTGACAACTCGCAGACGGCGCTCGTTACTCGAAGAAGGTCGATTTTGAGGACAGAATTTCTAACCTCATGGCAACATGTTAGAGGCTAACATAATCTATCGGCCATTAATGATTTCAAAAGGTCTCTCTGCAACGGTTTACGAGCCCTTTTAGTTAGCCACTATCTAAGCATGGAACTATAACTTGAATTAAAACGTAAGGAGCATGTTGGTAGAAATTAAAAAAAAAACACAGAAAGAATAAACACAAAGATGACAAAAACACAGACGAGTACGTATCTGAAAGGTATACGTGCTCGTCTGCTGTGTTCTTGTCCTCCTTGTGGTTATTATTTATGCGTTTTTTTTTTAACTATAACTATTCTTTGAATGTATTCTGTCCCGCGGGACGTCTAGGTTTTCCAGGAAGGGAGACTTGTAACCTTTATGTGTTCACATAAAATTAACCGAGTTTTCATGGCCGTATAATCTAGGCCACTTTATATATATTTTTAACAAACAAGTAGATATTAGCATATCATTTTTTTAAATCAATAATTGCTCTAAAGGGATGACACTGGTACGCCTGGAGATCTTTATTGCAGCAGAGGTATAAAGCCATATAGTTATTATAATGTACGCTAGAGGTTCAAATGCCTGTGCTGTGGCAAATTGAAGCAGACAGCAACCAGTCGAAAGTTGACTTCCGGTAATGCATTTCTATGGGAAAACGTGAGTGCATTTTCTTTCTGCGCTTGATTATAAGAGCAAATATCACTCATAATTCATACGTAATAGGTAGATTGAAATAGTTCTCATTCACGCAGAAAAACTATTAGGTCAGTTACGGCGTCTTTTTTTTAATTCATGGCATTAAAAACGGTGCAAAAACAGCTTCATACGTGCATTTATGTGCACTGTCGGACACTGTTAGCAAGAACGCGGCATCGGCGCTTTTCAGCACGGGGGATATGCGTGCCGAACGAACGAAGGACATCTGGAAAACCAAGAGCAAGAACTACGCAGGGAACACTGGATCAGTAACTCCCTGTGCATGTAGACAATCAAAATAAATTGAAGACCACGTTATATAGTTTGATTCGATATAATTAAGTGCTGCTTTATTCTTTCTGCTCATGAATATGAGTGAAGATGCTTGTTGTGCGTTCAAAACATCACCCGCACGCTGGAGAATAGAAAGACGTCAGAGAACCAGTGCCCGATAAAAGCTGTCCCGACATATGAAATAATAAAGAGAAACACCTTTCATAACCCACGTGCTTTATACTTTACGTTTTGAATGTTTTTACCGCTCGTAAAGATGCACGACGGGATCATTTTTATATAGTGACAGGACGGGCACTATCAGCAATATATAAGCGTCACCGGAATGCTGGTGAACTTTGAACACTTTCTGCATTCTTTTCGATTGTAATTTTTCTCAGAATCGTCGCACGTTTTTACATACCTGCTATAGAACAGAGGTCTGGGCCTGAAATATAAGCGAAGAAGAAAAATGATGTAACTAAGGCAATTACACTTTTACGGTGTTAATAAAGGTACATACTATTCAGTACGACACAAATAACAAAACTTATCCATGTTATTTTTCGGCGAACAGACTAAATGCACGCGCGTTTTCCCATAGGAATGCACAGGAGCACCGCAAAGTAGACTGTTGCTGTCTGCTTCAATTTGCCTCCCGGAAGTCGCGTAGACACTATGCATTAGTTGAACCTCTAGCGTACATTATAACAACTCTATGTATAAAGCGTCCCTGTTTGCCAATGCATGGGAAAGTACCAGCGATTCAACTTGGACTTTTTGTGCTCTATTGATTGCATGCGAGTTGTTTCCTGGTGTCTATTTTTCACCTTGTCCTTTCTAACAGTACACCTTGTTGTTTTGTTATCTTTCCGATCCTGCAGTCGTGAGCACGAGAGTGTTCCTGGCCGACTGGAAGGACTTCGACGCGATGAACCAAGTGTACCGCGAATGTAAGGGTAGATAGGAATTACACCGGACGTCCCTCCACATAGTAAAAATAAAACAAAAGAAAAACCCCGCTAGGTTGATATTACAAATAACGGAGGCACAAAATGTGTTGAGCAACCATACGCATGTAGTGTTATGGGCTATGCATGCTGTCTGCGTGACATGGGGTGGGGCGGATATCTGCGGGGTTAGCGTAACCCCCCACTTTGTGTGCATGGTAGCTTCTGTGTCCCCAGGTTTATGTCAACGTGATCAAGCTAGTGTAAATGTTTGACCTTATAAACCAAATATTGGCTGTCTCCACGCACGTGCTTTGCGCTGCGTGCATGGGAGTGACGGCAAGTCTATTTTACCCATTCTGTTTGCCTTTCTGGGGATTCAGTCTTTCCAGAAGAACTCTCCTGCCAGGTCGGTGGTCCAACTCGGGTTGCCAGCACTGGTAAGACCAAAATGAACTCCTCCGAATGCCCAAGTTTGTTCCTATATATGCTGCAGCGACACGCGTTGTGAACGACTTACTGAGAAGTGTTTGTCCTATTATTTTTTAAGGAGACTGACAGGAATAAGTGCCATTGTTTTATTGTACAAATAAAAACATAAAAAAATAAAAGTGACAAAAAGTTTACGATTATGTGAAATGACAACCTCAGGAATGACGAGTTTTTCTTTAGAATCGTGAGTCTTGTTGCAAATGACGATTTTGCGGGTCTTTCTTTGTCGGCTGCAAGGATTGACGCGAGACGTTCGTGCACCCCCGCCTGTGCCTGTCCAACACCTCCTGTTGTCCCTGACAGCTTAAGAAACCTAGGGCGTGCCTTATTATATCTTCTAGCTCGGTGACTGGTTCCACAAAGTTGATGGCGCATCCTCATTGGCTGCGAGACGATAACCACGTGCCCGGGACACGCCACGCCCTTGGGTTTCAGTCGGAGACTGCACATGATGCCTTGCACGTGACGTCATCCAGCCGCCATCGCTCCGGATCCTGCTCCGGTGCCCGTACCTTCTGCGGCATACATTTTTGCACCATGTACCATCGAACTCGTTCATTTCGGCAAGGCTTGTAAGAAATGGTGCCAAATGTATGCTGCAGAAGGTGACGACCACCGGAGCAGGGTCCGGGGCGATGGAAGCCGATGTGTCGTCAATGCAAGCCAAGTATAGCCCTTTGCAAAAAATCGTCTTCTGCGCGCTGCCATCTTTGTGTGCTGGGCTGTGGAACGCCTTCTGCGCATGCGCTGTTGCTCTGTGGTGCGGCATATCAGACGCTGCACATGCGTCCACAGCTCAGTGACTCAGCATTTTTCGCCCGGGTGATAAGCGATGGAAAGGTCGATACGGCGGGCAAGTATTCCAAAATGCATCTTTGGCGCAGCGGAACGCGACGAGGGGCACGCCAATCAAAGAGCACCATAGAGAACGGGCCGGGAACGCGCAATGACGAGGCAGTCAAGCGCACGCTATCAGTTGAGGCCAGGAAAGAGAAGGGGGGGGGGACGCGCGTGAGCGCTTCTGGGACTCCAATCTGGACTCTTGGCGAAAAAGCCGGCGAGAAATCCGGCAGCTCTGATTGGCCGGAGCCAAGGTCAAGTGCGGCATTGGCCAATCACTGCCGCCAGATTTCTTGCCAACTTTTTCGCCAAGTGTCCAGATTAGGGTCCCAAATCAGAGCCCCTAGCGGGTAAAGAAACGTACCAGGTGCGCAAGGAGCGGGCGAATTTGCACACCGTTTGCCAAACGGTCTGCAAGTTATTATTATTCCAAACGGCGTTTGGAATAATCAGCAGAACCCGTGAACAGTCTCCTCTATCTAGCTTCAAGTTCACTGAACACGAGGCCCAGCTGAATGCTGACGTATTGTCCAATATGTGTCCGCGCTCGATCGCACGTAACCCAGGCATCCTGGGTTCAATCACCTTGCCCGTTTTGATCTGGATGAGCATCGTACCGGAGTGCGGTCGTGTATCACTACTGTGTGGTGCAGGTTAAAGACTCCAGGCTAGCGGTTGTACTGCACTGACTAAATTTATCATTTACAGCTGAGATACAAGTCGCCCGTTGAGGCAGACTAAGTTCAAACTGTATAAACATACCCACACTTTTTTTTTTTTTTTTGCTTTTCATTTTATTGTAATGACGTCGAAACAATAGGGAGTTTTCGTAGACCGCGTTTCCCGCCCCGCTAAGCCCTCCGCAATGAAGAGGCCGCTACTGCGCCTGCGCGCCGATGGCCTTGACTGTAAAGTTCCGGGTATCGTAGCAGGTTGCGGAGAGCGTTGCGGGACGGCGAAAACGACATACGAAAACACTCTCGTCCGTTTCGTGTTTATCCTTTCCTGATCTTGCTGCCATTATTAACGCGCTCATTGAGCATTTAATCTTTATTTGATTCTTAAAATACAGTTCAAATGCAAATCCCCCATAAGCCAATATTGGCTTGAGCGTGAGACGCGACAGATCTCTCTGCATTTTTATTAGAAAATTATAAAACTTGCACCAGAGCGCGCCATTGCAAAATAAATGGAGTTTCTATCTTCAGAAAACTTTAGCTAGTCTATTCCACTTATTCATTAATCAGCAGTAATGTATAAGATATGTTGGATTTTGGCATTACTTACGCCACGTTTTTAAATTACAATTCAACTTATCGAAGCTAACCAATTCTTTAGTTATGTTTATTTTTTATTGTGTTGAAGTATTCAAGTTTTTGACAGCTTATTTTATTACGGGAGATTTTATCTTGAGTAACCCTTCGGGTAATTCATTCAAAAGCTTGGGTGCGCAATAATTTTTTGTGTCCTCTCCGTATTCGGTAAAAATAAATAGTTCAATTAATATTCTATTCGGTCTTACTTTCGGAAATTACACTTTATTCGTGTTGTTGAAATTTTTTTTTTAAATAATATTCTTACTTTATATGGTCTCTAAAACGGAACATTACTAGTTTTCGTGCATATAGTTTTGCAAGTCAGTTTCTTCACTCAGGTAACCAATGTTTCTGACTATCCTTTTTTGGGTCGATTATTTTTCTAGTTGTAGAAATTTGACAGTGTCCGTAGACTGTTATTCAATATTGAAGAGCGGACTTGCCCAGTGAATTGTATATCATTCTTAGTATGGATGGAGGGACCAGATCTTGTCTGTCATACATCTGCGTCAGTGTTCGCCTGTCTCACGTCAGGCCGGGGTTCACCTGAATTGCGGAATACGAGTAGATGGCCGCAGGGTGACGCTGCACAATTTCGAGCCAGCGGTTTAGGTCACAAGACTTTATGATCCGGTTTCCGTCAAAAACTGCGAAATAAATTGCATGCTGGGTGGAGAGACAGCGCGGATATGTACGTACACTGCGCGACAATAAATAAAAGATAAAAAAGCTCTCACATAACCAAAGGGATGTGTAAAGATGTTCTCTCGATCGAGGCACACGTAACGGGAAAAAAACGCTCGAAGTACGATTGCGGGTGTGCAATATTGCTTGCCAAGATTAAAACATTTGCGATCAAGGCCGGTGCGATATTTCCTAGATTTAAAAACTTCCAGTAGGGGAGGCCAGAGAAAGGAAACGAAAGAAAACAAAAAGAAGCGAAGTCGCTCGCTGCAAATGCATTCTTAAGCTTATTATATGTTTGGGGATAAGCTGATCAGCGAACTCTATCTGGCAAATCTCTTGAACTTGTTCAGAGCTAATACGTCCGTCCGATTATACCGCGGGTTTGCAACCAAACATACCTTACGCCCTGGAATGTGTGTTCGGAGCTGGTGGGTGGAGGGAAGGGCGAGAATTTAATTTCTGCTCGCGTGTCGGGTGCCGCGTAATATTGAATCGCGGGCCGCAGGTTGCCGACCTCCGAATTAATCGGTAAAACAATAACGATTAATCGGGTAAAAATTTTAATCGACGTCCGGCCTCATTGCTTAGTACACATTATTTATTAAGTTAAGAGGACCAGATGACTGGTTGTTTATGTAGCCAGAAGTGCAGAAATATTCAGCACCAAACATTGGAAGAAACAAATAACCTGTTGCTGTTTGCCCTTCCAGGGTTCTCTCGTCGAAATCGAGGTCGTCGCAGTGAATGGCTAACTACGAAATTCGTCAACTCCGGCTTCAGGAATAATTGTTTCGAATTCCTAAACCCTACTAGAGCTACAGAAAGCGACTAATCATTGCTAATTTCTTTTGTGTTATCATTAACTGCTGGAGGAGAATAAAAATAAAAATAAAGCAAGTGTTCACACACTACGGAATGCAACTTCACGTTTTGGAAATCATTCACGTTTTACTAATTACTTTTTGTTTTGTTTTATAATATTTTTGTATTAATGTGTATTGAGTGTGATATATATATATATATATATATATATATATATATATATATATATATATATATATATATATATATATATATATATATACTTTCTTAGTGTTATTGTGGAGGTGCACGAACCAAAATACCGTTGTGATTTTTTTCGGGCACTTTAAATCAAGATTATTATTGACATTTCATAAATATACAGCAACATGAAAAGAAAAAAAAAAAGGCGTCGAGGTTTTTTTGAAGCGAGACTTTTTCGGATTACAATCCATAGTTTAAATTAAATACGTAGCCTGTATCGATTGCAGAAGAGAAGCGTGAGTGCCCTTGCTGGTTCAATCAAATTAACAACCAAGACCGTAGCCTTCTCTGTACTCACAAAGCCTGGCAGTTCGACGACGGAGCCAAAGAGTGCCCAGTCGCAGATTCGGAGCGCGAGAGTCTGGTAGCACGGAGCATTTCTTGGGGAACCTGAACGTCAGCGCACAGCTTTCTTGCAGCGGCGAGGACATTCCATCGCTCGGGAGAAGTGTGTCTCGGCGTCTCGCCGCAGCGGGGCGCCCGTCACGTGGCTCTTCTCTCATCCGTTGTCTGCCGCTCTACCTTTTCGATTTCGGCGGCCGCTTCTCGTGGCAATCTGCCAGGCTTCGTTGGTATAGATGAGGCTATAGCAAGACCACGGTGGAAGAAATACATTTTGGTGATGACTCTCTGTCTCACGCGGCGACCACATTATGTTCGGCGCGCGAGCTCGCTTCACGCGCACGGGGATAGATGGCGCCAAAGTTTAGAGGGGCTTGTGAAGGAAATTATGCATTTTTTACTCGGTCCCGTGTACTGTGTAGTGAAATGATGGATTAATGTTGGCGCACTGGCACTGATTGCCTTTTCCCCCGTGCGGTTCCTGTTTTTTTAAACGAGAACATTCCGGTGATGACTTAGCGTGACAAAAATACTCATATAAATATAAAACTTCCCGGCATAATCTACTGGGCTTTCAATAATTTAGAGTAATTTAGAGTAAACAGCTGGGTCGTGCTCACATGTTTTGTCAAACAGCATGTTTGGTAACAATTCCGTATATTGTTTACACACATTGCGTGGCTTTATAGGAGGACGGGTGATATTTTCCACCCTGCTCCTGCCTTCTTATTGAAAAAAATAAATTCTAATAATGTTACATAGTGGGGCCGAAATAATTCTTTACATGCGCATAAAGGTTGTAGCATTACAAATGGTTTATACATACGATGTAAACTTGTACTGTAAAACATACAAACCTTGTGAGCAGAAAAAAAATTATATTTATGATGACATAGTGACTGAAATGATGACACAGTATGATGACATACTGACTGACATGACACAGTGACTAAAGTCAAACAATAGTAGCGGTTATAGGACATAAATCACATTTCATCTGTAAAAAAATACCTGACAAATATTTTTGCTTTAAACTGTACACAAAAGCTGAATTCACCATGGCATACTACCAAAGAACGCCATCTCCTATATCCTGTGTTTCTCGCCCATGCTCTTAAACTAAGACGAGCGCTGCTCTGCTGATTTTTTTCTTTTCTTGAGCTTGTTTGTTTATAGTCATGGTAATATGCTGACAGTGTTGTCGCATTCGCATGCTGAAGTAGTAGGGGAGCAACTGGGCAATTGTTTCTTCTTTGTGTTCAGCGCATGGAAACGTTATTGCGCATGTGTCAAGAACAGTGTCGATTGTGTCCCAGTAGACAGTCCGGTGGCTTTTATTTTCCACGGAAAAATGTTTCGATTTCTTCAGTAGCTGGAAAAGGTTCTTGTTAGGGTGTATAAGGCCTCCTATGTTCTTCACGTTTGTCAGTGCTGCTTCAGCAGAAGAGTTTTTGTCGATGCTGAAAGTGGATAGGCATGCAGGGCAGCGTGTAGCTTTTTTCATTTTCACACTCAAAATCCCAGTTACATAATATAGTATGCAGTCCACAGCCTTGATTTCTTCAGCCTTTTCTGTCCGGACATCTTCGCATTCCCAGTCTTCGACAGGAATTAGACTGTGAAGCTTGGTCTTCACTTGGTCAACGAGATGAGGATAGTAACTTGCGATCGCCCCTCGGGATTGCACGACGCCACGGCTCCAGGCGAGCGTCATTCGATGGAGCTTTCAACAAGGACACTCGCTCTGCACAGTTCCGGTAACCCCGAATTGCAGTTGGGAACGAAGCACGTCTTTCCCATCCTTATAGCATAACTTGCTATAAGCAAGTTATGCTTATAGCATAACTTGCACGATGGTGGCCCCTTTGATCGACACAGCACCAAAGCAAAATATGAGGCCAGCCACTGGCCGCACACCACCACCACACCGCGAAAAAGGCGAGCAAGCTACGCCCCCGAAACCGTGGCCGCCGAGGGGAGACCTCATACCCACGGTACCCACGGTGCTCACACCTCAGCGCCCTCCGCGGCGGCGCGGAGCAACTATACTTCGTTTCACCTTATGTTGTACCGCAGCGAAGGCTAGAAGCGCGAGCTCATAGCGTTGGCAGCCGCTTTCTAAGTCACGAGAGCTTGTGCCGCCGAGACGTGCTCCAGAGCAAGGAGCTCGCGCTTGTAGCCTTTCCTGCGGTACATCATAAGGTGAAACAAAGGGTTCGATGCCAGCTCCGAACACGACCTGGTCGCTCGCTCCACGCGGGAAGAGCGGCCAGAGTCACCACCTAAATGTATTTCTTCCACAATGAGCAAGACTGACAAAAATGGGCAAAAAACAAAACACACACACACGCGCGCGCGCGTGCCCAGCACACACATGCACGCATCACTGTCCTCTTTGCAAAGGTCTCTTTTAACCATAGAGTTATTACAATAAACGCTAGAGGCTCAGCTGGCGCTAGTGTCTACGGGACTTCCGGTTGCAAATTGAAGCAGACAGCATGCAGTCTACTTTTCCAGCCTCCCTGTGTATTCCTATGGGAAAACGCGCGTGAATTTTGTCTCTTCGCCGGAAAATAACATGAATAACTTTTGTCATTTCGGTTGTACCGGATAGTATGTACCTTTATTGGTATTGTGAAAGTGTAATTGCTTTAGTTACAGCATTTTTCTTTACCACTGAACGATGTTAAACTTCGCTCTATTTCAGGCCCAAACCCCTGTTTCAAGGAAGGTATGTGAAAACGAGCGACGATTCTAAGCAAACTAACGATCGAAAGGAATGTAGAGTGTGTTCAAGGTTTGCTAGCATTTCGGTGGTGCTTATATATTGCTAATATGCCCGTCCTGTCATTGGATGAAAATGACTCCGTCGTGCATCTTTACGATCGGTTAAAAAAAAAAAACATTCGAACGCAAAATATAAAGCACGTGAGCTACGAAAGGTTATGTCTTTTTATTATTACCTATGTCGGGCAGTTTTTATCGGGCACCTGCTCTCTGGCTTCTCCCTATTTGCAAAGATTTGGAGCGTGCGGGTGATGATTTGAAACCAGAACAAGCATCTTCGCAGTACTTATTTATTGCAAATCTGACTATATTACGTGGCTTTCAATTTATTTTGATCGTCTGCGTGCACAAGGAGTTACTTATCCAGTGTTACTGCGTAGTTCTTGCCGTCTCTCTTGGTTTTCCACATGTCCTTCGTTCGTTTGGCACGTATATCCCCCATGCTGGAAAGCGTCGACGGCGTGTTCGCGCTAACAGTGTCCGACAGTGCACATAAATACACGTACGAAGCGGTTTTAACACCGTTTTTCATGCCACGAATTTCAAATAAAAATGCTGTAACTGACCAATTATTTCGTCTGCGTGACTGAGAAATGTTCCAATGTGCCTAGTACGTACAAATTATTCGTGATATTTGCTCTTATAATCGAGCGCAGAGAGAAAATGCACTCGCTTTTTCCCATAGGAATACATTACCGGAAGTCAAATTTAGACTGCTTGCTGTCTGCTTCAAAATGCAACAGCACACTAGCGCCAGCTGAGCCTCTAGCGTTTATTGTAATAACTCTATGCTAACATGCCAAGGCTTGTTTGCACACTTGCGTTACGAACGCAATCGGTTGGAATGACGAGTTGCCATGACAACGGTGCGCAAAGGCCGTGTCGTTTACGACGCAAGGAGTTAAGCCCAGCTTAACTTTTCCATTACGGAGCGACCGCAACAACAGACCAATGGGTCGAGGAGAGCTCGTCCACGCGCGTTGCATGCCGGTCGTGGTTCCTCTGGTTCGTGCTATCTGCTGAGAAACATGGCGCCGGTGGTGGTCGTCGGCGAGGCCGGTGTGATGGAAGCTGACCGTTCTACATGTAAAGCAGCGAAGTCACCGGTCTTCACCTATGGTTTGAAGACCGGTGGCTTCGCTGAGTTTCCATAGGAGTTAAGCCTTTTTCTTTTTTTACTTTTTCCTCAGGAAAGTTCGCTCTTTGCGAATTTTATAGAAAAAATGCACCACCTGTGGCCAACACTGTACAAAATCGGAACGCGATAGGTTAAGAAACCAATTTTTGCGGTCGATTTAAAGAGCCTGGCCGTCATTTAGACCACGAGGTAAATCTTACTGGACACCTCAGTCTGAATCTGTACCTCACTCTTTCTTAGTATATTAAGGATATTCTAAATTACACCTAAAAAAAAAAAGATGTTTATGACTTTTTGTAATGCCGAATTAGAGCGCAGCTCTTGAGGAGGAGGGGAGAGTATGCCCCTCCTCCCTCTCTGTACCCTCCCCTACATTTAACAGGAAATTTAGCAGGGAATTTTTTTCCGCTAAATCTAGCGGGAAATTTTTTTCCGCTATATTTAGCGGAAAAACGTCCTATAATGCAACGCGCGGTTACGCTGATGCCGACAGCGACGCCGCTCAACCCAGAAACAAACACCCAAGAGCTGCGCTCTAATAAAAAATTGAACAGTAAAGATTAGTCAAATCTTTTCTCATGGTCGTATGGAATTTAGACATCTCACATATCTCGAGGCACTAATAAAGACAACCACGTTTAGTGTGACAACAGTTGCCCTCGCCGATTGGACACGAAATGGCTGGCAAGCATAAAAAAAGTGCATTTGTGATCAAGACACAGACTTTATTTCACACAAAAAATTGCAGCGATGAGCAGATACAGCAGATATTGTGGGCAACACTGAAACATGAGCATATTTACATAACAAAAAAACTTCCGTGAGTTCTTAAGGTGAAACTGAAGGAGGTCCGGCTGGCACTTTTACCCAAATGCCCCATTAGGAACCAAGTGCTAGCAATTTACCAATGCAAAAAAAAAATGTATTGTAGTGCATTAAGGAGTTAACAAAGTTGCTGATGAGAAGAGAAAAAAAGCAACACCGTTAAACCATTCATGCCTCTCCCAAATGCAAAAAAAAAAAGGAATGGAGGAGTGAGAGACCTTGGGTCTTCCATCTCAACATCTTTCTTTGCCTAAGGAAAAAAAAAAAAAAAAGAAACGAAAAGTACATGTGGCAATGGTGCCCCCACCAAAGTGCACTGGAAGTTGCGGAGCCCCCTGCTCTGTCCCACTCTACCCAGCCTCGCATCCCAGGTTCCGTAACCCCTCCGTCCCCAGACCTACTTCTTGCGTCCTCCCCTGGTCACCTTGCCTCTCCCACGACCGCGAACCGCAACCTTCGAGTTTGACGAAGGTTCTGCGACGTTCTCTTTCTTTGCCGGAGGCGCTTCTTCCGTAGGTGCGGCTTCTTTCTGCTTCGGCTTCGCCGGTGTCCATGGTT
The DNA here is from genome assembly GCA_037355805.1 of Ixodes ricinus. Classification (NCBI taxonomy): domain Eukaryota; kingdom Metazoa; phylum Arthropoda; class Arachnida; order Ixodida; family Ixodidae; genus Ixodes; species Ixodes ricinus. The sequence continues at coordinate 69,765 of JAZHYW010041364.1, read as the reverse complement.
TCAGAGGCCTCATCCTCTCCTCGCTCGTTTGTCTCTGGCTCCTTCTCCTCCTGCTTGTTCTCTTCCACGGGGGCTGGACAGTTTGTTCCTCCTCCTTCTCTGGTTCCACGGGGGCTTCTGTGGAGGTTCAAGCATGGTCCAATGAAGGGGATCCCACAGAGTGTGCGAGACAAGCTCCTCCCACAGAGACTTCCACCCTTTCTACTTCAGCAGAGCAAACGCTGGAAAGGAGGCGAGGAGGGATCGCCTCCTCTCTGCCGTTTCCTCCGCTAAAGTAGAAAGAGTGGAGGGTTTTGTGCCAGGAGCTACACCCTTAACCTGACGCCGACCGTAAACTGATACGGGCCAAGTGAGGCTCGTAGCATTCAGTCAACAACACCAAGTTGAGGGACAAGGTAACAGCCTCTCTTTTAAAACAATTTCAAGGAAACTTGAATGTATTATATTGCTGACGAGCGTATTGGTACAGGGTACTAGATGACAGAGAGAATAAAACGTATAGAAGACTGAAAAAATGCACCGGTGATGGAAGCGGTATTTGACCTTTTACACCAGTTTCTGTAGCAGGCAAAATACAGGCTTGGGAGCAGCTGCTGACGCTCTTGGAGCAAATGCCAACATCTGTGAGTGCATGACTCGACAATGAAAAGGTGATTGCATCGCTGAACAAGTCCATCTACAGCAATGACTGAGGGTTTCTCTTGATACTGGACCATATTACTTATACTTTTGTAATAAAAATCAGATAGGGTGTGAAAGGAACACAGTAGGTCACAGTAGGTTCCATTCAAAATGGGTACTAAAAAAAATTGCTGAAAAATGAATCATAACGCAACACTTCAGTTAGGATAAAGACACTCTTCCCTACCCTCTTTTACACCTGGTAGTTTATTTAGACTGTAAATATCTCTGAAATGACTGGAAAAACCAGCATATGAGCTAAAGTATGTCTGATTAACAGCTTTTAAAAGCTATCTTAATTAAAAGCTAAATTTTTAGTTAAAACAATTAAAGGCTCCGGCAACCAATTTCGTTTCTAGTTCCTTGCAAACACGCAAACATTTGTCACCGACAATGTGAGCGTTCTAGTAGTATGTTGAAGCTGCGATGACCTTTGTACCAAGCTCCAGTATCCAAGTGAAGACCTCGAGGGCAACAATAAACCTTCTTCAAAAAGAGTTCTGCGCATGTGCAGGCCCTCCCAACATAGGGGCAAACGCTCAAACTGCGGCTGGTGTATGTAGGGAAGTTGACGCTACTTCTCCTGCGGCAGAAGAAAAGAAAAACATACCGTACAATTGTGCATGGGCCCCCATATTTATATCAAAATACATTAAAAAAAAGACAAACGAAATATTTGTGTTCTACCCTTTTTCTTTTTGAGGCGCGACTACCACTTCCGCAGGGTGGCGTGTGCTCCGTGCCTCCGTCATCTTTACCTCGTCTATTAACGCGCTGCCTTTTGCCAATCTGACAACAGCTGCTGTAAAATCAGACACCTGGTTTCCGAACTTAGCTGTTGAACTTTGAGAATGCTTTGTTCTGCTAAGTTGGGTTATATGGGCCCCACAATTTGAAAGCAGTGGGCAAGTAATTTCGAATTGTCACTTATGCCTTGGAGTGTGGCAGAGGGTCAATGGAACTCGAATACGGTGCCGACAAGATCTGCATATGGTGTTAGACGAAGCGTGCAGTCCAAGCAGGGCTTGCCGGCACGCTGCAGCAGCTCGATGTGGGCATAAAAAACGTACGTCAAGGTGAAATTCGAAGCAACAAATGCCTAATGCAAACCTCGAAAAGGCACTTACTGGATGGCTCAAAAGAGCAACTCTGGCCACTGTTAAAGTCGGTCAGATTCGAGCGCCGAGGATAATGTGGGTTACAATGACCAAGATCGAAATAAAGGCGCTCGAGGCGACTGTGTGCGATCGCGAGTACAGTAACGATAATGAGAAAACCTTAAATTTCAATCGTTATAACCGATTATCGTTGTATCTGGACTAGAAACTGACCATTTCCAGTCTAGAATCTCTAGAAACTGATTGTTATAGCTGATACATCGTTATATGTAATATCGTTGTAAGTGGGTTGCACTGTACATCAATTTTTTCAGGCACATCCAAAACCATTTTGTTTTTCTCCGTGTATGGGCCACACCAGAAAAAGTTGCCCCGAAATTTGAAAAAAAACAAGTGCAGGCCTTAGACACATTTCTACGGTAGTTTCCGGGTGGATTCGAACCCGCAGGGCACCACACCAAAACGAGATGCAAGGCAGACGCATTTGACCACTCGGCCCCCAGGCAGCCAGGCTCAAACGGATTTCTTGAATCTCGTTTGCAGACTAGGTAATTGGGACGATTTTGTTTGCCTTTAAATTTCATTCAGTACGATTTTGACTGGCACTAACATTTCGCATCGTTCTTACAGCAGACAGATGCAATTCAGTTCACCCTAAATTCCAGCCGCTTCGTGCTTTCTTAGCAAGAAGAGCAATTTTGTGATAGAAGATACGCGAGCGAAAACGGACCGTCTACATGTAGTTTGGGCTTGCTTCATGAACCTAGTGATTGGCGCAAGCCGCTGTTTACAAAAAGGTTTGGTCATGCGCACGATCCACGTCTTCATCCGACCCCACCGGAAGGGCCGTGTGCATCCGCCGCTTGGTGCTGTCTTTATGTCGAAATGGTCCATTGTTGCTTTAACCCTTCGCTTCCGCGGCCATCGATGCCCGTACTCCGCGAGCTGTACCGTGCAACTTTCCCCCACGCGCACTGCCGTGTGTGGCACCGTAAAGAAAGCTCTATAACTTGTGCTATATAACACGCAGGTGAACACTTTTTACTTTATTCTGTTTGGGAATGTCTTCCGGAAGCAATGCACTCAGCACCTTGCGGGTGTGGAAGGTCTTGAAGCAGATGGGCATGTGAAGTGCCACACACATCGCCTTCACAATCACTGCCGCTCTCACCGTCATTCTCATCGTCGCTACTTTCTTGGTCCGATATAGCTTCTGGATTGTCGCCAGTCACTTTCGTCATCAGTTTCGAACACCAGCTCAAGGATTTCCTCACACATGAGCATTCTCTTCTTTCGCGCACGCCATGTTTCAGATGCGGCGAAAGAATCGACAGAGAGAACAAAGCTGCCAGCAAACTTTGTTTTCTTTTTATAAACAACCAAAGCTCAAAAATAGTGGACAACTATGTTTATCTGGTGTGAAAAAGGCGCTTAACGGAACAACAAGAAACCAGTACAGGGAAGCGCCATCTACTGGGGCTTTTAAAAACAATGTGTTTTCCCGAGGACAGCGATCCGCCGGCTCCTTGCATTTTGGCCTTCGCAAACATGGCCGGCGGATCGCCGGTTTTGGAAGGAAATGGGTTTACCCTACGAGTGACACCACAAATTAATACCTCCTTTCCATCACTTCGCTCATACGAGCCACTGCAGTTAAATTAAATGACAGCCCAGTTGGCAAGAGCAGGAAGCAAATCGAAGCCACACGGAAAGCGCCCGAGTATACTCGGAGCGTGGCACTCAAGGGTGAAGGTCTGTGACTCGTAAGAGCGCAGCGTAGGAGAAGGCGAACTCAGACAAAAGTGCCGCCTCACCTGGTGCCTCCGCGGCAGGGGCCTTGTCTGTTGGGGCACCAGCGTCGGCCTTGCCCTCGTCATCGCTCACAATCTCGTCCGTGATGGTGAAGGCCATCTGGCTCACGTCCTCCTCCTCCTCTTCCTCCTTCTGCTTCTTCTCAGCCTCCTCCTTGGCCTGCTGGGCCTTCAGGGCCGCCTCCTCCTTGCGCTTCAGGTCCTGGGGGCGTACGGGCAACGTTAAGGCAACCGGTGAGCCCACCAGCTTATTGGATGCTGGTGCTAAGAGATTTACAGACTTTTACAGGTTTTTCCCGAATGTTTCGAATAAATTTTCCCACCACTACGAAGGAAAAAAATTGCGTGAGGATGGGGTTGCAGCAGTTGTTCGGGGTGTTCCCATTTTAAGGGGACATGCTCCTCGAAATATGTTCATCTCTAATTTTGAAGCTAGGAGGCTGGAAATTTGCACAGCTAGTACATATTGAGCTCCTCTTGTCATTTTTTATGCAGTCATTTTTCTGATACCTGCCTGTGGTGAAATATCTGTGCATCGCATGAAGGCATATAAAATGCCCTTTTGTGCACCCTTTTTCTCTCAAATTTGCTCAAAAGAGAGTATGCCTCAAATAGCCTGGTTGCTTCCTTGTGAACAGTAGAGTGTGCAAATCCACCCTGAAAAAAAAATACTCTACGCCTGGGAGAGAAAAATAAAATCACAACTATTGAGTCATCACTTTTTAGGTTTCACTTTTAGTTCTTATATTTTTTTTATAAAAATTCAGTGGTGCCAATTGCATAACTAGCAAGATTTTGCACACTCTATGCATCACCAGGAACAGCTGTACAAAATTTGGTTGCGATACAGCAACCACAAATGGTGAAAATTGTGTGCAAGCAAACTCTGAAAACAGACAAAAATACTCAATTTGAGAAAAACACAAATGAAAGTTTAGTTTTATGTGACATACGTCAGTGCCACTCAAACCAAGCGAAACCTAGTGGTCATATAATTCCGGGTGTCAGAGCCTGGCCACCACCAAACTAGAATTCCCCCCGCTGCATAGCACAGCTCCAGAAAAGATGCCAGTACCTTTCGCAGTAGCGGCGATTCCTGGACGGCGAGTTTGCACTTTCCGCAAGTCGAGCATGCCGCCGCCGCCACTGGTGAGAGGTTCCATCGCGCCGATCTCGCCGATCGCAGTACCCCGCACGCTCATCTGCAGCTTTTTCCTCAGTTTTCGGACATCTTCTTTCCGAGTGCACGAGCAGCCTCGTCAGCGCTGCTGATGAAACTCGAGCGATCGGACTCGAAAGCGTCGCGCGCCTCGCCGCCTCGGCCCGAGGTTAGGGTTAGCTGCCGCAGGATGGACCTTTCTTCTTTGAAGCTTTCCCGGCTGTCTCTCTTTTCGCGACTTCCTTTAAACTTGTGTGTCGTCCAAAACTTCCAAGCTAGAAAGTCGCGTTTTCCATCGACGCCCATCGCAAAGAAAGCAGAATGATCGAACCAGACGTTAGTTCTGGTATCTGGAGCAAGCGTGATGCTAGAACCGCAAGCAAGCTTCGCCGCGCAGCATGTTGCTCTTGGCCAATGGCGGGGCCACAATCGCATCACGTGATTCCCGGAGTTCAGCGGCGACGGCGCGTTTGCAGCGGGAAAACACATTTATTTTTTATTCTTTACTGAGGCCGGAATACGAAACCATCTGTACGAAAGTTTCGGAGAGAAAACGGCTAGGCCTACGCGCCAAAATAAACGTGGATGGCGGGCGACGCCGCTGATCCGAGGAATGCCGCGCTCGAGTGTCGGTGGCTCTAGATTTGCGCTGTTTCCCATCGCGAGGCGGGCTTCAAACTCATATCTGACCAATGAGACCATTTGCATGCCTCACCCAAGCATCAAGGAGAATGCAGGGATTGGTGTTTCACGCGCCACACGCGCACGCCTTTCCTGTGCAAAAGGTCCAAGTAAATAACCAAAAGAAAGCATTGACGAACGCGCGTGCAAGATGCCATTTGTTTTAGGTTTTTGCTTTGGAAAAGTTACTACTGCTGAGGCCAGCACGTGCGGCGCGTGGAACACCAATCCCTGCATTCTCCTTGATGCTTGGGTAAGACAGCAAATGGTCTATTTCACGGCCGATAACCGGTCTGGATTTTTTTTACACGCAAAAGAGGAAAGGTTCAAAGATAATGGAACACTAAAAAAAGCAAGAATCACTTTTTGTCGAAAAAAATTGCCGTTTTTCGACCCGCATCTTCCCTTAATCCGGCAAAAAGGGCGGTGGCTTACGCTGCTGTCTAGTGATGCCCAGCCGACTATAACTCGGCGTGAAGGTCATCCAAGCCACAGTGCGCCATACCCTCCCGCTTTTGTTGTGTGTCACTGTGCCACCAAGGTCAGTCCCTCGCCCAGACTTAACTGATTTTCTGATTTCCTGACACTTCGCTGACTCTTCCAGGTTGATAGACACCCTGCTAATTAACTTGAATACTTTCTTTCTGTTTACAGGAGTTACATACTTAATGTTTGCCATAATAAGACTGGGGAATAACTTCTAAGACTTCCAACTTTGTTATAACGAGGTTTCAAACTAAAACCTCGTTATAACAAAGTTGAAGGAGCGGTCGTAATTATGTCATTATAACCATTACCGTAGAATACCGTGCGTCCGCCCATTCCACATTAAGCGCCCATACCCAAATATGTAAGATCTGAGAAAATATGCACAGTACATTTATTTGTAAAATTGATGACGCGGACAAGCGCCCATCCCCACTTTTTCGTGATTATCTCTAAATTATGAGTGGGCGCTTGTCCGGTATTTTACGGTAGTTCGTTATAGCCACTGTCCATTTCTTCCCACTATTAGCAAGCAAGAGGAATTATGATTGCTTTGTTATATCCATTAGTTTGTTATATCCCACTTTGTCATAGCGAGGTTTTATTGTATGTAGTTAAGAAATAAAACACTTTGAATTAAAAAAGTGTATGAGCCGATTTTTTAAGTTTTCTTCATCCCCTGAATTCAACAGACCCTTTATGAAATTCAGTGCCATCGGGTGGCTCAAACAGCAGTTTATCTTTTACCGCACTAATGGCGGTAATTGACCTGCAGTCTGCAGTATTTTGCCGGGCACGATCACTTTTGCTAGCCAACAGCAGTCGAGAATGTGTGTTTTTACCTTACAATTCTTTCTGTACCACTCAGCTTCAATGTTGACAGATATACAACCGGTAAGGACGATGCACCGACCCGCATTGAAGCCGTTATAAAATTTGATACATCGAGGGACTGTAAAGTCAATTATGTGCCGCCAACTGACTGAGTGGACCCGAGTTAGATATGAACGCTTACGCAGTTCTTATATTCAATTCCTGCGTCGCGTCGTACTAACGTCTCGAATGTATAGGCCTCGCGTCATCCACTTTGAAGCATCTTCAACTTCTTCCGTCACCAGTTACCCGAAGGCCAAATGTGGCCGGACTAAATTTCGAGATATGATCTATTACCGCACGTAAGTATGGCAGAAGTAAACACAGACCACATTTATTTATAAAAATGTGCGGCAATTGCTGCAGGGTTCGCGGCAAGCCTCTGTCGCCTGTCATCGGTCAAAGGGCGTTGCGACATCCTCGTTGGCATCTCTGAGTCAGCTTAGAGGAAAGCAAGGGTCATCCGATGCAGCCGGTTAAGTAACATTCACTAGCTCTCTTGCTCTATGCATGCCGCCACAGACGGAGCTTCCACAAAACGAATTGCCCATTACAACATTTCTGGTAAACAAAAACAAAAAACTTTACACACACAATTTTCAAGGCGCCCACACTTAATTATAGTTTTTTGGGAATTCAAAACCCTTTTCAGGTTCTCTTTAATGTTCTCCACTAACAGAAGTTTTTCACAATTGTGTTTATATCCCTGGACACAACAATGTGCTGACAGATGCGATCTCAACTAGATCGGTGATCATTGAAACACCGTCTCACCCTGTGTCTACGGTAGTGGCCCTGGGTGCGGCAATGCATCGTCTTCATGTCGGCCTTGAGCAACAACTTGCAGAGGGTGCAGAAGAATGCAGCAGCTTCCTCCCAGATACTCCTCTCCTGCAAAACAAAATGGTGCTTCGGTTGGCAACCCTTTCGTCAATCAATTAGATTAATTCCATCACCACAGGCTAATGGGACGTCTTACAAAGAGAAGGTTCATTAAATGCATTGACATGGGAAGAGACCCCGACTCCCCAATCGTGATTTGATGTGACATCCGCTAAATCAGGCCATGCTTGCTCAAAGCAAAAGGAACTGTCAATGGAGCAATGAGGCAGTATCATTCGCAGATCACCCTAGTAATCAAAATCGTGTGCGTAGATAATCATTGCAATTGCTCCGATTTCATGCTTCATCTTTCAAACAAACTTAATGTTGTACGAAGCATCAAGGAACAAGTTAAAAATGCTCCTGAGGGGCCATGCTTCCCAAAACGCTTCTTTGCTGCAACTTCTTTTCTCGGTGCAGCTGTACCCACGAGCAAGTTGAGAAAGGGAACAAGGAGAACAGCCTCGCTCACCTAGCGGTCCAGCAGTCTCGTCGACTTCATTATCAAGCACCTCTACGTTCTGGAGAAGAAAAATACAAATAAGGCAATTAAATAAGGCGGTTTTCTTTTAGATTAGGTGAAGGCAAAGGAGAGAGGACAGGAAAATCGGCTGGCTGCGCTCACCTTACGATGGAAGTCTCCAGCACAGTGCAGTTCAAACTGCTTCTTGTTGTTGAAGCCCATGCTGCAGGGGTGGCACTTGGGGTACTTTTCGTCCCTCTTGATCTGCACAACAGCCACACAGTGAGAGGGTGCCACACAATGGCAAAGTAAGCACCACACATTCAATTCACAAATTCCACGAATCAACTGGCCTCATTTATTTGGGCTAGAAAGAAAGTAATTTGACCCGTGGACAGCAAAGGCCTTACGGGAAAAAATAACTGTGAAGTTTTGAGAGAATGCCCGCCCTCAAGAGATCACCCGTCCAGTTATTCTGGCTAAAATGTCTGTAACATAGAAATTCCAAAACATCGCTCAACCCTCGATTCCCTTCAGACTTCAAGCAATGATCGACGGGAATCGCATCTCGCGGCGCGGTCTGCTGTAACGGTGCATCTGATGAGCGAGTTCATAGCAAGTTTCCAAGTTTTGTGTGCGTATCTGCGCGTGCGATATCGGCTCCCGTAACATGCGAGTCTTTACCAGCGTGTATATTGCATCGTGAAATGCGAAACAGCTGCGTCTGCGATATGTGGTATCTGTTCCCGTGACATGAGAGTTTGTAATGGATTCCCGCGTTTTTGTCCGCGACCTGCATACGCGATATTGATTCCCGTAACATAGAGTTGATCCCACGTGTATTATTGTGCATCGCACGAAATATCGGTTCCCGTGACAGGCAAGTTTGTAACGGGCTCCCGTGTGTTTATTGCACCATAAAACTAGAACCTGCTGCACCCGCGATTTGAGCTATTCGTTCCCGTAAGATGCGAGGTCTCGGCGGGTTTCTGCGGGTCGCCTTAATCAGTAAAACACGAATTTGCTGCGTCCCGCAACTCACGGTGTCCTTTTCCGTGACAGAGGAGTTTGTAGCAAATTCCCGTGTGTTTATCGCAGCGTGAAACGCAAATCTCTTCATTTTGGGTGGGCGCACTTTCGGAACTTTACGGCAACTTGGGCCGTAGGTAGCGAAGACCTTACAGTGAACATGGCACCCAAAGAAAAAATGTATGGCAAACTGCTAGCTAATTTTGTTGGACATGTGAAATGTCCTAGCATCACAAGCATGCTAGCCATAGCAGTACCGATATGCAATCGGTGTCAAGTAACGTAAATTTTCTGCTGAATTTGGTGAGAGCTCAATTAGTGCATAGGTCATGTGACATCAGGTCACGTGACGTCAGTTTTCCCGCTAACTCTAGCAGGGAAGCTTAATCTGCTCGATGTCACGTGACATGAAGTCACGGGACATCATTTTCACCTCCAAATAGAGTGGGAAAATAAAATTGGCATTCAGGTGACGCAACAAATTTTCCCTCGAAATCAAGGGGAAACTGATTTTCTGCATAGGTCACGTAAAATCAGGTCAAGTGACGTAAATTTTCCAGCTATATCTAGCGGGAAAATCAAATTTGTATATAGGTCATGGGACACGATGTCATGTGACATCATTTTTCTCAAAACGTTTTCGGAAAACTGAATTTATGTGTAGATCACGTGATGTCAATTTTTCCGCTAAATCTAGCAGGGGAAACTGAATTGTGTAGATGCAATATGACACACAGTCGTGGTGTCATTTTCCCTGCCCAAATTTAGCAGGAGAACTGAAATGGCATTGAGGTTACGTGACGCCCAATTTTCTAGCTAAATCCGGCAAAACTTAATTTGTGTAGAGGTCATGCGACACAAAGTCGTGACGTCATTTTCTGGCAGGAAACTGAATTTGTGTTTAGGTCACGTGCCGTCAATTTTCCTTAAATCTAGCAAGGAAACTTTAATCCAGCTTTATGAAATCCGAGACGACTATGATAAAAGAATGTTTCACGTTTAAAAGAATTGTCTTTTTCCATACTTGTGTTAGTGCTTGACTCAGTTCGTTTCAACAAGTGTCTTGCATCAGGAGCCAAGCAGAGAGCGTGTTTATAGTAAAGCTTCATGGGCTCTTTCTGTTTTGAAGGCCATTGGCCTAGTCAGGGAATTTTGGAGCAGTGGCACCAAAGCTTCCCCTTGGTGGCAACGTTCATACCCTACTTCTCTCTCATCTTCCAATAGCCTCTGAAGAGCTCCTTTGGAGTGCAAGAGTGCGGGAGTGCTCAAAATTTTGAAAACAAGCCTGGAAATTGGTTGCATCTCCACATGGTGAATGATGTTGATTGAAGTGGCTCTGGTGGTGCTTGTCTGCATAGGCAGCTGAGCCGCAGCATGCACGAGCCCACTGAACTGCGTTTTCATCCATGTCAGAAAGAGAATGTGTGGTATAGAACATGGTTATATACGCATTTGAGACATTTGACCACAGGCGTTTCTTCCCTCACCGTCTACAGACGTTGAGCCAACGCCTGCAAAGATTAACGCGATTATATAACGCATTTGACCGCCGCGCCGCGCTCCTGTATAGGCGTTGAACGGCTACGCTGCAGCGTTTCATCCATGACATCCCCAGCTCTTCAGAGTTACTACCACGTCTCAGAGCCCCCTACTCGTCCCGCAGTCGTGGCCGAGTGGTTAAGGCGATGGACTAGAAATTCTATTGGGGTCTCCCGCACAGGTTCAAATCCTGTCGACTGCGCAAACATTTTTTTTCAATCTTTCTTCCTTTTTTTTTTCTACACAAGCTAGAGCACCGGACGCCAGACGGACGGACGCCGGACATGGCTAGCTCCTAAGGAGCTTCGCCCTAATATTTTACGTCTGATTCAGAAAGGGTTAGTAATGAAGGAGACCTCCAGATTCTCTTCTCGACACACTCTGCAAGGCTCTCGTCGAGCGTTGGAAGTGCTCCTGAGCAGCTCCGCACCTTGTGATCCTCTGCCCTCCTGTGGTCCAGGAAGCTGCACGACAAAGTGGAGCTCGCAGACGGTGCACCAGCCCCTTGCCACGCTGGCTGCCCTTCTTCTGGTAACCCCTGCATAGGCAAAACAGCCCATCAGAGGTCATCTATAGACTTCACAATGCTTTAGTTCACACCTGGTCACTCCATCGGAGAAATCATTCCAGACAGGAGGTTGAGTGCAACATCAAAACCTTTGTTGTTTGCCGAGAGAATGGCCACCCCACGAGGAAATCACATGTGCATCCGTATGCAGTCGCGTAGCCAGGAATTTTTTTTTTCGTGGGGCTGGGATGGTTGCGATTTTCCACGACTTGGAGAGCGGAGGAAGTGGAAGGAAGGCCTCCCATTTGCCTCCGGGTGTGTCTGATACGAAGTGCAAAACAAATGTCGGCACAATTTTGCATAAAAAGGAAATGGGAGAGAATGCGAACAGAATGGATGGTGCCAACCTTCATTATTTAGATGGAAGAAAGAAAGACTTCTTTTTTCCTGAATGAATGACTAGAGCTTTTCCCCGTCATCGCTTCTATCAAAGAAAAACAGCATTTTTCAAAAGGCCCGATGAAAGAGTAACTCGAGTCTCCGTCGCACCAATGACACCGTGGCATCTATCAGCAAGGTAAGCCATAAATTTAAGCATGTCTCGATTATATCCGATATACTCGAAGATACACAAAATGTGGCTCTAAACTTTCTGGTTCAACCGAAAAACACCAATAAATCTCTGTCGGTGACAAGAATACAAAACTGGAGTCTGGTTAAAACCGAAAATCACCGATAAACATCTACTGCTGTGAAAAATATGAAACCAGCCAAAAAGTGAGTGAAAGACGTTTACAAATCTCTGTAATGTGAAATTAGAGTGCAGCTGTTCAGGAGGAGGAGGAGGGGAGGGCATGCCCTCCTCCTTTTCATTCTCCTCTCCTCCTCCTCCTTTCCTGGTCCTCCTTGTTTCTTCCCTCTAAATTTAGCGAGGAAATTTCCATGCTAAATTTAGTGGCCTACGTTTCCCCGCTAAATTTAGCGGGGAAATTTACGTCACGTGACTTCAACACCAATTCTGTTTCCCTGCCAAATTTAGCATGGACATTTTCCCGTTAAATTTAGCAGGGTGGTTACGGAGATGCCGCTGAAATGGGTGCCTAAGAGCTGCCCTCTAAAATTAAAAAATACAGGTTTCTGGAACCTTTTACTCCAGTTAGGACCGTTTTCATCGAAGCCCTCCCCTTTTAGGTTTGAAAACTGAGTTTTTCACAAGACTTTTTCTTTTTAGAGCCTGTCCGAAACAAACTACTAAAATACACCAATACTTGATAACAAAAAATCTGAAAAACGAAAAACATTTTTTTTTTTTATGCCGGAGTCTCACTAGAGCGACAACCAGAAACAACCGCAAGCCAACAAGCCTCCCACACGCGCAGCATGCACCCGATGGTACCTTTGCCAGGCCTGCAGTCTCTCGGTGCTTGTGAAGCAAGCACAAGCGATTGCAAGCCTGCCAAAGATACCTCGCCTGTATGATGCTCGTGTTTGAAACTTGTCAGTGTCGGCTGTTTCACTTTGTCGCTCTAATGGGGCATTATAGATAGCACATATATGTTAGAACTGGCAAGACAAGTGAAACGAAAACACCAGAAAACACACACACACACACACTGTGTGGAAAGACCCAGCCTTACTTGGACTCCTGTTCCCTCCTGCTGTCGGACTTGGCGCTGGCCTCGCTGGCGGGCCTGGACGGTCCTTTCTGTCCAGACTGCGGGGTCTTGGCAGCTGGAGGGGTCTTGGCAGCCGGAGCGGTCTTGGCAGCCGGAGCGGTCTTGGCTGTCGGCGCTTTGCCCTCGGGGGTCTTGGCGGGCACCTTACCCTCGGCAGCCTTAGAGGGTGTGGCACCGGGCTTGGATGCCGGGGTGGCCTCCTGTCAGAGGCGTTGCAGTCAGCTCCCACAAACGTTTCGCGCATCTCAAACACTTTGTGTACGGAAAGACCCCAAAACAGGAAAAATACATCCCCAAAAAGACGTAAAAAAATATAGAGTTGGCAGACTTGTGCACCATTCTATTTTTCCTTTCATTGCGACATATGTGCCCCTTGCTAGTATAGTAACCCCTTAACCATTTCTAGTTTTTGAAAATTTCTGAGCCTCAACTGTTACCAAAGGTCTGCACCATCGCCTGTTTGCCATTGCTTGATCACATACTCTGAGCATGTATTGGACACGAAGGCTGCATCCAGCGTGAAGTCGGCTCAGCTCGTGTAGAAAACGAGTGCCGCATCGGCGTTGACTCTGGTCCAATCACGCGTCTCGTGCCCGAGAAACAGCAACCATCAATGTTGCTCAATGAACTTTGTGGGAACCACGTGTTCCCCGTCTCCCTATCTAAGCCAAGCACACGCAGACCACAGGACCGCTATGGCGGCGGCTTCCCAGATACGGAGCAAGGCCGCATTCCTCGAAGAGGGTGGTGTCTACCTCCGCCCTTTTGGGTGAGTGTGCCTCCGGTGCACCCTTGGGAATAATTGTGGACGTGACCCATTTGCGGGCTAAGCCCCACCACCTACCCCGGGCGCGTCCATTTCCCGTAGGCTAGATGAGCCGGCCGCGAACGGCGGCCGAGACTTCCGTTGGGGGAGGCTCTGGGGCACTGGAGCCTCTTTCTTTTTGAGCTTCCCCTTTTCACGAATCTGCCTAATACGGCAGCGTGGGCCCCCTCCAGGTGAATCTGTCTAATAAAACTGCGCCAACATTTTTCCGTTCTTTTCTTTTATTAGTATCGGTCGACGGGCAAAAGTGTGGTGGCACAGAAGCCAATAGAACACGTCAATCTACGGACCCACAGACATCACATCCTGTGTCTCTACGTGGTACCCCCCCAAAGAGGAAACCCACAACTTTTGAGAAGAGTCTATTGTTGTCTTCGAATTAAAATTTCTTGCAGTCAACATCAAATTTCTATTCAGAAACAGAATGGGGAAAAAAACAAAAAACAGTCCTGCTATCTGTTGTTAGAGCTGTAAAGTAAACCACGAGCGAGCCTGGATTTTCCAAAACGGTTGAATGCGTGAGTCGGCGAAAGCGGGTGAGCTATACTCGTCCCGAACGGTTTGGGCAAGGCACCATGTCGACGAGTCAGGCTCGTCTACAATGGTTAAGGGGTTAATAGGATCACCAGGTCAAGTAACCGTCGTACCGCAATAACATGCAATTGTTACATCTAAATTACGAGGAATCCGCTCTTCTTTTCTTGCCTTCATTGAAAGAACTGTGTCCTCCTCAAGCAGCCTTGAAACAAGGGCGAAGCTCAGACCTCATGGTGACACTGCCAGCCGGAGTGCTGACAACTAAAACTTAAAACCTAATAAAGACAATAAATAAAAAAAACTCTGATTGAAGTGTGAAGGGACTATGAAATGATTTTAGGCTTTAGCTATCCAGTGCTTAGCAGATAGCTTGACGCGTCACCGCACTGAGGCGCGCAGCAACTTATTGGAGAGCAATAAATTGATAAACCAACTTAGTACCATTTGTTCTGCAAGCTAACTCATATATTCTATATTACGATTCAAATAAATACTTGAAAGTTTCAACACTTTCACACGGCTGCAAAAAATTTCTTTTTTTCTAATGTAACAGCTACCTTTTTCTGTGGGCTCGCTGCACTTCTGAGTGACCACACTGGGAACCGAGTTTTGGACATAGGATACACTTGTAAGATGCACCAAATCTATCAGACAGACAAAAAAAGTGTTTTTCTCACCACGAAACTAAACTATGGATTGCCAACCATTCAATCTCCGCCGCAAGTGTAGTGCTAGCGGCCCAGGCCTGATGCCAAAGTGTCAGAACTTAGCGTTATTTAATTCGAGAGTTAAATGCAATTTTTGAACATCTTAATTGAGAAAATGGGGCTCTGTTCCCAGTAGCAGACGCTATTCAACTCCATGTATACGTGGGCATCGATGGCCCCCCTTTCCTCGAAGATTTCCAAAAATACCTTATAAATTTTGCATCACATAAAGCCAAGCTTTAAAGCTTTACGTTTGGAGCAGATGAGCGTACAGTGACGTCATAGTTTATATTTGCAATTAGACAAACACCATACTCTTTTCTCTCAAACACCCGGTACCTGCCATCTCTCTCGTTCGGTTTCTGGCCATTTACATTGTGAAACCACATCACTGGGAAAAGCAACAGCCAGGTACTTAACCTACCTGGCTGTTAGGTGTTTGACCAAACCCAAGGTGCAAGATAATACTCTTCAGGTGAGGACAGCGCGCTCCTTGCAGACGTGCCGATAAAGTTCACTTTTCACTCTCTCCTTCTCTCTCACTATGGTTTCAAGCGGCGCCGGCAGATAACTCGTCGACCTGTGGGCACGGCACAAGACGGTTCGTGCCACCTCATGCTCCACACGCGCAGAGCTCCAGCGAGGTTGTCGCACGTGCAGAAAGACCACGGTGTACCGAGGTGTCATGGAAACGAGATGATGTCTTTCGTTCTCACACAGTTTCGCCGCTTGGCCGCCGGCGACACTGTCAGCCGCGGGCACGGTGGCCGCGGAATGAAGCAGCCTTTCGGATGCCCGTCGAACGAACGCTATCTGATTCCTCGCGCCGCGCGTTCAGCCCCGCCGTGTCTTCACCTAAAGAGTATATCTTACACCGTGACCATACCCCACCAACATGCAGCTTGTATCCATCCAATAGACCTTTCACCAAATTACACGAGACACCAGAGGTGAATACTGGGAGCGTACGTACACACCCAGTATTCGCATAAAATATTCGGAACACAAGTTGTTGACGAACACAAATGCAAAGTTCTATTTGTTTTAGACCGGTTACTGCTGTAGATGCTAGCAGAGTTCGAGACATTGGCGCTTGAGTGATTTAGCAAAAGGTCAGTTGTAATGTGCAACCTGAGTGCACCTGCCTTTGCTGCATCCGAAGTGCCTCATTTGCAGCTGACCAAAATGCACATCCACGAGAGGTGAAAAGGCAGGGTGCAAAAACAGATAAATAGAAAGACAACACAGACAGGGGACATCGACTTTTTGACTGTACAGCTTCGTTACCTCTGCCTTCTCTGGACTTGGGCTAGCACCAACGGATACCTCCGTCCCATCTGCTTCTGTCGTTTCCTTCAGAAACGGACAAACGACAATATCCCATAGTGTACAAATCTGTTCACGACAAGCAGTTGTTGCATAACCATTATCTAGAATCTTTCTAACAACGGTAACTGCTACGAAATTTTAAACTTTTGAGAAAATTACCTTAATTAAGAATGCAAAGAAAGACATCACTGTTTTGACAAGTCCTAGAATCCCATCCTCTATCGCATCATCGTGAGAGTGCTTGTGAGCAAGTGTGAGCCATATAACATACCTAGGGAGCCTTCATGTGCGCTTTGCTAGGGTGATGCCACCCTTCGTAATACCGCTCGCCGACAAACCAGCAGCCATTTTGGTTCTCGGCGATAATCCGTGGGAGCTTATAACCCTCCGGAAACAAGCACCTTATCTCACAAGTTCGGAGCAGCGTTGTGGAACCCACGGAGGGAGGATTAGCATTTTTCCCCTCGGATGGGAGGACCGATGGACACAAAGGCCACTTTCCGGCGCACGGGGAAACAATGAGGAACAAAATGGCGGTGGAAGAGGGTGTGGGAAAGGGAAACAGGCAGTTGGCATCACTCTATGCGAAGCGCACATGAAGGCACTCTAAATATACCCTTGTGTGGCAATGCTTCCATACGAAGTTGCAGGACTCCCGAAAAAGTTAATCACACGAGTAATCAAGAACTAAGAGTTCAGAGCTAAAAATTTAACATGCAAAACCGAAACAAGTTGCGTAGCAGCAAAGTCTGCGCAACATACGCATTCCTTTAGGAAATGATGGGATCAAATCTCTCGCAGTAATCTCGCATTAACTCCAAGTTTTATATATAACCCCCCCCCCCCCGTAGGTAGCCCATACATTTTCCAGTGTCTTTTTCTTACGAATAAAAGTAGCTGCTTTTTTTTTCTTTTTTAATTTTTTTGCAGGAGTTGATTACGGAATTTGTTGGCTCCCGTGAGGTCATTCGCTGCAACGTCGGGAGCAGTTTTGATGCACGGGTGGCATGGGACGCTAAACAACGGGTCGAAAGAGCACTCCAGGGGTACAATTTTTGGTCAAGGCAAAAGCAAGTTCAGAATAGAAAAAAGTTTGGCGAGAACGTCTCACCAACACAAATAGTGAGAAAGGTGTTGCGGCTGGCCCCTGGTGTGCTCGTCCTTAACACTCCTTCACTATCAGTGAACGTCAGCTCGTGTACGGCAGCAGAACAACTTGAGATATGTAAATGAAGCGCAAGTTGTCAACGGCTACGAAAGTGAAATAGCAGACGATCCCAAGTCCAGCCTCTGTCCCATCTCGCTCCGTTGTGGCGCTGAGTTTGAAACGGACGATAGACTTTTCTTCCGATTTGATAGGAAACGACATACGGCCACCTCTTGTATTATTTCTGCCTGCAAATGGCGCTTCTAGGGGACGAACATCATTCTTCACTCGCGTTAGCAAGCGAACAGTCTACAAACGCCATGTTTGCTCGCTCCGTGAGAGGCAAGTTCGACCTTGCTCCCGCGGGGACTAATATCTAGCCTCAGGCACTGCAGCCACGGAAGCACTTCTCCGACGACATCTCCCCACATGACGTAAAGAAATTCACTCACGGCACTGGCGGCAGCTTCCTGCTTCCCCGCGGCAGCCTTGACCGGCTCCTTGGCCTTGGGTGCCGCCTCGTCTCCTTCGCCTCCCTCCTCCCCGGCCTGCTCGGCCTCGCCGTCGGCCCCTCCCTCGTCATTCACCGCGGCAGAATCGGCCGTCGCCTCGCTCTCCTTGCCTTCCGATTCCTGGCAAGACGGCTCCTCGTCCGCTGCGACGCCATCTTTTTCGGCGTCTCCGTTGGCGGCCTAGGAAGGGACCGAAAAGACTATGCGACGGGGGACAAGTCTTCCGAGTGTAGCTTCGGCGAGCTACGTGCGATAGACCTTTTGCAAAAATCCCAACAAATGAATGAATGTTCCACCTTGCCTTTGCAACACTTGCCGCATGACATAACATTCCTATTCCCCTAGGAACCGTAGTAAAAAAAAAAAAAGTAGGGCTCCTCGTGGAACGTTACTAATCTTCCCTTCTTGCGACTAATTAAGGGGATACTAAAATTAAAATATACCTCTCACATTCAGAAACAAGTTAAACCCAATTGACGAAATCTAACAACGACAGTCGCACGTTCCAAACGGATGGCTAAGTTTTTCGTTCCAAACGGATGGCTAAGTTTTTTGTTTAAGCGGCAGATTCCAGCAAGCGCACGAAGAACAGCTACTGGAGAGTGTGATGCGTCTCAGGAGATCCGGCACCTCGAGCGCGTTTGTGACGTCACATTTACCTTCACGGCCAAGGTTACATAGGCTGGCATGGCTGTGAGCTTTACCACTCGGCGGCATCAACGTGTCACGACCTGGTCGTCTGAAATGCCCGCTCCCACAGGTGTTGAATAGGTGCGGGAAAGAAGGGAAGTCTGGTTTTGCAAAGTTAGACAAGGCTCGTGTGCACGCAGGCTTGCCGTCGTACTCCGGCGGAGCGGCGCTGATTTTGTGGGCAGTTTTGACGTGACGACATTTGGTTTATTAATTTCAAACAATGTTTACAATGTTTCAGCGTCTTTTCGAGCAAAACATTGATGTCTCTGCAGTGTGGCCAGAACGTGGTTGACATTTAGGCAGTACCGTATCCGCTCAAGTGACGGCCGCACTTCTCATGAACAAGGCCTTTGCATCTACTTTCCTGCAGAACGCACATGCAGCCAATCGTCACACTCTGCATAAAAAAAGCGGTGATTAAATTAACGAGGTCGAGTAACGCGATTCTCCATACGATTGCTATCTGAGCAGATAGCATTTTCGTACGAAGATGTTCTCTGTACCGTAAATTGCCACTACTTTTCAGCCAGTCACTCTGATTCGCTATACCCGTGCCCCGCAAGAAAGCAGGCCCACGGGCTTCGTTCATGACCAGCGCGGCTCTTACTTGAGCAAATACTGTAAAATAGGTGCTAGAATTTCGTTGCAATACCCCTTTAAGATAAATGTAATAATAATTGCCTTTATTTCCATCAAAGATGGGGGAGACCGAGGAAAAAAGCTGCTATAGAGCAGCTTGACGTGTCGTCGACCCCCTGCGGTGGATTTTGGATAGGCTTTATGTTATTTAATGAAGACGTACACATCTGAAGAGCCAAAATCATTGCCGAATGCTCAGTCTCTGCCCAAAAGTAGCGCTAGCAGAGACGGATGAGATGAAAAAGTTTCAGAGCTTGTTGTTGTTTGATAAAAAAAGTTATAAACGACTTTCGGAAATTTTTATGAAAAAATAACGGCCGACGAAGCCCATGAATACACGGAGGTAAAAGGCATCAGCAGCTGGGAGCAGCCCCCTTTTCTCCCTTTGAAACTTGAATGATTGCGTTTAACTTTTGAACAAGCTAATGGTTAGTTCTGAAGCTTCAGCATCTGAACCGAACGACTAGAGCTACATTAGGGACCTTAATGTAAACTGCGTATCACTGAATGCTCAGCCTATTTGAGGCAGAGGCTGAGAATTCAGCGATACAGTTTATTTTTGCAGTAAAAAAATAAAAAACAACAAGTTTATTTACGCACAAGAATGAAAAATAAGCCCCCTCCAAAAGCAACTAACAAATCACCACACGACAGTGAAGTGAGATTTGTTAATGCCTTTGGAAGGGCGGTTCTTTTTCATTCTTGTTTGTCACTATTTGAAACGTTGTGTTCTGTTCTGTCCTGTGTTTATTCCTTCGTGCCTAAATTAACCTCACAAACACGCTCGTTTTTTTATAACACCAAGTTTGTAACAAGGAAAGTGATCTCTTCATAAACATCTAGTAAAAACAAATAGTATTAATAACACACCCCTAGAACTTGTAAACTCATACAAGTATCTGGGTGTAATTTTAAGTGCTGACCTTTCCTGGAAACTTCATATTAACTATGTGACTAACAACGCCAATCGAATGCTTGGTTTTCTCAAACTTAACTTTTATCTCGCCCCATCATCACTAAAACTATTCCTTTATAAAACACTAGTTAGGTCCAAGCTAGAGTATGCAGCTTCCATCTGGGATCCCTCACCCTTTACCTCGTTGATTCACTTGAAGGTATTCAGAACAGAGCTGCACTATTCATAATGGCCAACTATAACCGCACCGCAAGCGTTACATGAATTAAAGATAATTTGTTACTCCCAAGCCTCGCACATCATCGCACAGTCTCTCGTATTTGTCTTTTTCATAAAATCTATCACCACATTCCTCAGCTTAAATCACAACTAATCATCCTTCTCTACTTTGTTTCAGCACGCCTTGATCATCGTCACAAAGTTGGTGTCCCATTTTGCCACTCTAACGTTTATTATGACTCTTATATTATCAGGACTTCCAAAGACTGGAATCGCTTACCTGCATCGCTCACATCAATTAATGACCACACACTTTTTTGTACATCTATTGCCAATTTCATGTTCCCTGTTCTTTAAGTATTGTATAATTTGTTCCAATTGTTTATTATGTTTACTATTGTTCCCACTCTCCTCTGTAATGCCATGTGCCCTGAGGGTAAAATAAATAAAAAAATAAATAAAAAACCTTCCTGGGTCTTGCTAAAGATTTTTATATTTTTTTCATAAAAGACTTTATTCATTCACACTCTAGCGCTGCACGCTGAATGAACGAGAGATGTGAGGAAAGCTCGAATTCCCGGGCTTTTCAATGCTCAGTCAAATTCCCTGGCAATTCGAAGTTTTTTGCTCCATCTGTATGTCATGTTTTTTTAGTAATATCCTTATAATGGTATTATTATCCCAATATTTCAATTAATATGGTACTATCAAGGACCAGGGATCTCTTACACTAACGAAAGATAAATCAAAGCTAATGGAGTTGCACTCTTTACACCCGAGACCAAAGTTCCAAATGGTTTACCTTCGCCGTTTAGTATCACAATGTGCCAAGGTTCAATTATGGCCTCAACAAGAGCACCACATCAAGCCGGTGTAGTGCAACTGGTTGCGTCATCACAGCCAGGCTCCTATTTCGGGCAAGGTAATAAAGGTCTAATCCTCACCTAATCGCCGTACTACAATAAATGGGAAAACGTCCCATTTGAGCGACGGGCAGTAAACACCGACACCAACCTGCCTCAAGCAGAATGCACCCAAAGCTATCTTTGGCAGGGCTGCAATTGCTCCTGCTTTCTTCGCAAACAAAATTGTGAGCCGGACAAAAATACCTTCCCACACAAGCCGCACATGCCCGAGATTGGTTGGCGTTGGTCGTCGATGTTTGCCGCTTCAGTAGACTAAGACATAAGCAAAGCCACGTTGGAGGCACCAGCTTTGCGGTTCGACCCTCGGTTTAAAGGCTCGTTCGCACACCTGCATTTGCTTATGACCGTGTTCTTGTGACATCTTAAGACGAGAGAACGCATTTGCACGCATTCACCATCTACGAGGCGACCCTCAAACTGCACTTCAGTAAAGCGAAGGTTTTTCGGTATTTGCAAGATTAAACCAACATACAATCTACGAGAAATGGTAGTTTATAACACTAGAAGGGACACTCACCGCCTCCGCGGCATCGTTGGTGGGCTCTGCGGGGTCGTACAGCTCCTCCTCTTCCTCCTCCCGAGGCACGGCCTCTTCCGCCTCGTCACCCTCGACCTTCTGCTTGGCCTTCTCCGCCTTCTTGGGCGCCTCCTTTTTGCTCAGGTTGGGTCGCTTGGCCGGTGGCGAGCGGTCGCCATCTCCGCGGTTAGCAAAGCGCTTCCTGCTCTCCCCACGGCCGCTGTTCTGCTGGTTCCTGCCGTAGCGGCCATTGCTGTCCCCATAACCGCCACCACCGCGGTTTCTCTGCTGGCCTCTGTAGCGGTTGTCCGGCTGTCGGAGTCGACACGCTTTAGGAATCTCGAAATGCAAGCTCGTCCGGCGTCGCGGTCTTCCATCGTAACTACCTAGGGTTCCGTGTTTTCGAAGTTTCTCTCGGAATTCGGGGTACTTTTTTGGGGCCCGTATTTCCAACCAATCCGGCGTCAGACAAAAACAACTTGCGTTTGTCGGGGCTCGCGTTTAGAAAGCGGGACATGGGCGTGGGATTCCCCAACCTTCGGGGAAGATGGGCACAATGCACGACGCCTGGAAACCGTCCCGATATTGACAAGAGAAAAGAAGGAGACGAGGGATGTGGTCCTCAAAGAAAGCAGCAGTATCATGGACAGTTCAATACCAGCTGTATTAGAGGTAAACGCGAGATAAAGATGTGAAGAAAAATTCTTTCACATTAAGTTTTTTTTAGTTATTGTTCTAGGATAATTTGGGGATCTTTTGTTTTCCCCGATTTTGGAAAAACCGACAAAGGGGGCGGCTGTAATTTTTGCGGCTTGTCGGTATATACCGAAAACACGGAACCCCAATTGTAACGTCGGTTTACCATCTAAGTGGCAATGAAGCCTCCCAAAGCACCACATCTGGATTTCACTCAGTGAAAAGACAGAGCTGAACGTCTGTATCAGGGTGTGCAAACACTGGCAAAGGTTATCCACATATGGCTTTCCTAGGCTTGACAGCATACATAGCAAGGGGGAGGTGGGGGAAAGAATTCCTACACTACTCGTTGCAAAGATGTGGGACTTGCCAAGAAAACAAGATGTATGAAAACACAAGTCTCAATACAATCTAAGGAACATCGCTCCAGAATATTCTTCTAATATAGACCCTTCTTCCGGCAGACTAACAAGAACCAAGTTGAGGTTCTTGTTTGAATCAAAGAATATTTCTTTCGTTGCCACATACTGTGTTCCCTATCGTCTTCTGCGCAAAGCAGAAGTCTTCGGCGCTATTGCACTTGCAGTCTTGCCATTCTGCACAGCATCGACAGCAAACCAAACACTCAATGAATGGTCTTCTTCGGCTCGATAAAACAAATCCAACTGAAACCGAGAGGAACTAGGTTTCCCAAAAACCAAAAATTTCATTTTCTTTCGCAATGAAATGGCCGGCTATGCAGTAAGGCCATTTATTGTTCCCCAGAGTTAGACGGCACCTAGAAATGACAGGTGCACGGACGGACGGAACCAAAAAACTTCCGTGTTAATCAGTTCGTACCCGATTACAAGTAGCACCGAAGGACTCAAAGTGGTGATCTGTGGGCATCTCGTGGCAACGTGCCCAAAAAAACCAGACGGGGCAACGAGCGTCTGCCATCGACAAAAAAGCAAAAGTGCCTCGATGCCGTAAAGGCCCAAGCATCCTTCGTCGAGAGGTTGCGTCGTCCGCCGAAGGACGGAATTGTTAACCGTGCCCTTCGGTTCCGAGGCTCAGCGGGGAGGGAGGCTACGCGTCCCAAGCTTACTCCAGCCGAGCGGGGGCGCACAAGGACGACGCTTAGCGCACGTACAAAGCGGCACAGTCACGAGGGGCGGGGCGCGCCACCACGCCAGACCGGGCAAACAACAAGGCCGAGAATGCAGCTCACCTGGTCGTAGTAGCGTCTAAAGTTTGAACGAGAGGAAACGTTGCCTCCGAACCTCATCATGTCGGGGGACATCATGTTCCCGCCGCCCATGAAGGGGAGGTTAGCCTGGCCCCACACGGGGCTAACATTCATCATCGGACTGAACGGCTGGCCGAGACCAAACGGCGGCACCCCGTTCTGCCAGGGGCTATCGGGCGCCGACCTCCGTGACATGATACTGCAAGCAGAAGGTGGTAGGGTGGTCCCGGGTCAAGCGCCGCTCCGCACAGGACGACCTCTCCGAGCGGGGACAAAGAGAAAGAGAGGTCAGGCGGGAGACGCTCTTCCGAGGGTGGCATCGTCCCGTCGGAAGTGCTTCGCAGCAAACAACGCAGGCAGGCTATCGCTACGTGCAACAAAGACACAAGAAAACGTTGCAGGATCTGAGCTACGGACGACAAAATGCGGAGTCACTGAAATGATTCGTTCTGTGTAGCCTTTCAAAATCCGCGCTTCTGGCAACTTTTTTTGTTTTGTCGCCTGGCATACTTTTTTTCTCTTTTCTTTTTATTAACATTACCGAAACGGACACCCCACACTGCTTCCCTGAGCCCTGCATGTTGTCTGAAGATCAACAGAGGCTCCGTTGTGAAACGCAAATCCGCGCGCACACAATTTTGGGCCTAGAATGCGCGTCGGGGCCTCCTTGTGTGGGTTGAGCGTGCATTTTAGTGGAGTTCAGCCGCGTGATCTTAAACAGAAGTCGTAATGTGACGTGTATGCCCTCAACAGTCCGCTGTTCGTTGCCGGCGTGGCCAACGAAAAGAACACGGACAACTGCGGTAGTACACGTCCGCGCGAAGGGGAAAGTTCGAAAGCGATACCTTTTCAGGTTTTCTAAGCTAGATGTTTGTCTGGGACTGGTTGCACTTGTCCGACGCTCAGAAATCTCTTGTTAATTCGTAAAATGTTCGTCATGCGCAAGCGGTGAATCGTCTTGGCACAATGACTTAAGCCTAACAAACTACCGTTCGTTTCTTTGAAATTGCTCTTAACCAGTGTCATATAGCAATTCCTCCTTTTTTTGTGAATAATGATTACTACGTGTATATGCAAGAATAAGAAAATTAACATCCTGAAACAAAATGTTTACCGATTTCCTGCGACGTAACTTCACAGCGTTCCAATGCAAGCTAGATACCGGCGTTGCACGGCACCGACCAACACCACCAACACCAACTGACAACAAATCAAATAGAAAAAAATTATTAGCTTTCAAGAATTATAATTCAAAATAACCACTGCACAATGATAAATTTCAGAAAAGAGAGACGAAGTGGCAAATATATTAGCCTAATTTATATTTATATTTTTACAACTCAAGCGTTTTACGGGTTGCCCGCTAGGCGGAGGAGCGTTCCGAAGAGCGCCAATCGGACCAATAAACGTGCTCTGTGCAGATTGAGTAACGAATCCGCGCAATAACATCAACAACTCGGAACGATCAATTTTTTGTCAACATCCACCCCCGATTTCTCGAAAACATGACCAGTGTGACCCAGCGACATATCAAGCCATCGCTAGACGACCTTCCAAAGCGCTTCGTGACCGCCATGAAGACCCTCTTCGACATCATGGACGATCAGAAGACGGGCCAGATCAACTTCAAGGATATCGAGGCACGCTGGGCAGGCAGCGGTCGCGACGGGCACGGCAGCATAGCAGTGCCCAACGGCCTGATCGAGTCCCTGCAGAAGGTGACGCCTCCGAACGGCATGCTCACGTTCGAGCGCTTCTGCGCGGGCCTGAAGATCTGCCTGCTCCGACACCGCGTCTCCCATCACCGGCAGCCGTCGCACGCGATCGTGCAGCGTCACCGGAGCACCGCCAGCCTCGCCGCGCAACCGCCTCTGGGTCAGGTCAGCGAACCACCGGCGAGAGGACGGCCTTCATCCGTGCCGTTGCCCGATCGTGCCGAGAGGTCAAACGGGCACGGAAGCAACCTAACGGTCCCCAAGCCCTCGGCGATCGCCAAGCTCTACGGCGGCTCAGACCGGTCCCTGGACAAGCTCGCGCCGGCTGGAGGGCGACCCGCCGCCAACACGGCCACGGTGCGTCCCAACAACGCAGTCACGGCGCAGCAGCGCTCCGTCAGCGTGCCGCACCTGCAGTCGGGGGCAGGAGGCGAGCAGCACGCCGCCAAGTCGGACCCGGGTAGGCGGATTCCGGCCGCGAGGGAGCTTCCGGGCAAGCTGAGGGGCTATCGCAGCGACAACAGGCTGCACCACGGACCACAGGGCTCGTCCGGCTCGGAGTCGGGGATCCTCCGTTTCAGCCGGGTGCGCAGCAAGACTCCGGACCCCGGCAGCGTGGAGCTGGCTAAAGGGGTTCCGCCGGCCGGGCCTAACAGGAGGAGCACTGAAGCGCACAAGGAGAACCGGAACCCGCAGCAGAGGCCGCCCGACGACCCCGGTGAGACGCGCCGTCTTCTCCCCTTTGACGAGGGTCCCAGCCCGGTGACTGTCACGGAAGGAGGTAGCGCGACCTTTGCCCTGGTTGTCCTGTCACTCTTACCTTGCTGATCACTGTGTGCTGTGTGTACGATACGTATGCAGTCCCACGAAAAATCATTGCCACGATGCAGCAGCAGTCCTGACACGGCTGTCGCTGCAATGCCCCAGCGAACAGTCTACAGGCACGTGTCACGGCAAATTAACCTTCAGCATCAGCACCCTCTCCTGATGCATCTTTTCGTTTAATCCCATATTTTATCTCTTCGGGGTTCGGTGAAGGCAAAGTGGGAAAAAACACCGTCCCACATGCACGCTGGCAAAACAGCGGGACCACGGACGGAAAAGCGGGCCCTGTTCCGCCTACATTGGGACACCCGGTCACTTTAGCCATGGGGCCTCTGTCATCAGTCTTTACATACTGTGTCCAGATCGACGAGTTCTTTAGTACTATCTGGGCAGTGCAAACGCTGTGCTGTCGGTGCAGCTTTTGCTTTTCATGGAGGCAAAGTCCTGCCTGCCTGCACTGTTTGACTTTCTTACCATGTGCAGCTAAAGCCGGAGAAGTCCCAGTCAGCGTGAGTGCAGTTCCGGAGCGCAAGTTTCCGAAAAAGAAGGAACCCCGTCGACACACCTTGGGCCATGGCATCGAGTACAGCATGGTAGGCCAGTGATTCGCCGCTTTATTACTTTGGAAAAGGCAGTGGCTATTTTGACGTCCGCCATTAAAATAACTTCAATCATTATTTTGACATTCGTGACGTCCATTCCGTTTCGCATATATTTTGATGTCCAGTGTCAAACTAACTACTCATTATCTATACGTCTTTCGTCAAAATAGTTGCTATGTTATTTTGACTTCTCCCATCAACGTCACTCTGTCAGTGGTAGCTGCTTGATCCTTATTTGGTTGGGGACGCAGTTTTCGGTGTTGTTCTGTTGACAGAGTTGCATGTCGCTGTGTCTCATGCCTAAGAAGCTTCAGTCCTACTTGACACTAGAAACGTCTCATTCAGCGAGTGTGTGCTCGACAGTTGATACGATTCCTTTTGGACGGTACATTGCTTAGCGGCGACATTGTCTTTCTCAAGTCTTTTCGGTCTGACGTAAAATTTTTAACAATGTCGTGCCGGGCATATCTTTATCTTTTGTCTGCACTTAAAGAGAAGCTGAAACACTTCTTTCAGAAAATGAGGTAAAGGTCGATTCTAGCGTAGTTTTATCATGTGAATCTGAATATCACATTCATTTTCACCAAAGATGTAACTAAACGTGAGAAAACACGAAAAAACCCGACCAGTCGTGACGTCGTAAGATTATCTTTCGACCGCCAAGCGCGTGTCACTCGAAGGTGGTGCGTGCAGATGCAAGCTTGCTAGGTATATTCCCCCACACTGGTACTGGTCGTGACATCTTTTTCTGCCCCTTTTAAATATAGCGAGAGTGCACGTGCATAGCTTTGATAGACGCTGATAATGCGCGAGAACGGAGATTCCGAAAACTTCTTTTGTGATGTCACGCTCCAAGAACGAGGGCCTTTGGCATTACTTTGAAAATCATTTTCTGTGGCCTCCTTGCACCAAGTTAAAAGATAATTTTGATATCCGAGATCCTGTAGGTCAAATGAAGACAATTTAAGTGTGTTTCCTCAAATACAAAACCGCTTCAAAAATCCTCATAACAAATATAAGTGCATATACTGCGTACCACTGAGAGTTTTGAATGATTTTTGTACCTCCACGCTTCCACATCCATGCGAGCACGCCTTCGAACGGTTGCGAAGTCTCGCTGGTCTCACTTTGCTTCTGGTTCGTCGAATTCTTTAGATTTTTTTTCATGTATGCACGACGAGTCTGGAGCAGCGGCTAAACGATCGGGCGTTGAATGAAGTGTTGTGAGCGCAAACATTGCCTCTTTGATGTTTCTTGACTAGTGCAATCGAACGACGAAGCTTTCAAGGTACCGAGCAAAACATCATCATCTTGCAATCTGCATCGCGGTCCAACACCAAATGTGCAATCGACTGCAAATTTTATGACCCCGATTTTTTAAGAGATTCAGAACTCCTTTCGCCTGTTATAAATAGTGTGAAATAATTCAATCATGGGTTGGCTGACGTTTGTCACAGTACTACCAAATTAAACATTACGCACGGCCTGATAGCCGAGTTGTATTTTGAAAGTTTATTGGATTCCCGATCAATTAAAAAAAGTCTGATTATAAAATCTGCAGTTGATTGCATGACACTCGTTGTTGGAGAAATGCTTGACGCTGACTGCAAGCAAGGTTACAATTTTTTATCGCCACTTTCGCTCACTTCCAGTCCGAAGCTCCCAAGTAAAAACTTTGGTCAGTTTCTGGTGGCAAGTTTGACGGGAGATGTCAAAATAGCACGATACGTATTTTCACGTCTTTAGGAAGTGGCATCACGGACATCAAAATAATACCTTAGTCAAATTATTTTGATGGTGGAAGTCGAAATAGTCAGTGCCTTTGCAAAATCAGTGCACAAAATGGCTCTCTTGAACGGTGCCAAAGGCCAAAAATACCCACTAAAAGGATGGACAAACACCTCGGTCTTGGATATTTACTACCACGAATCTGTACCAACTTGCCTGCCTTATATTACTCGCTTCAACAAGTTAACAATAGAAGTCAAAATTGTTTCTTGGAGTGCAGAGGTTGCTACAGTACAAATCCTCCATCGCTCGAGTTGACAACAGATACTGCACTTGGTCTAAAGCTAGCACATAAGCCAAATGATAAGCGGCTTTATTAACCCCATCCTGTCCCTTCTTTTTTCTTTGTTCCTCGGTCTCGGGCTTTCAAAACGTTGAAGTTCTTTCGTCTTTATCTTATTGTTTAATGGTTCGAGCCATCTTCCCTTCAGCAGTACAGTCTCGCACAATAGGAAAGGCCCATTCTACGATGCAGTTTATGCAGCTGTGCTAAGCAGTGAAGACACTTTATTTCGAGAGAGAGGATAAATAAGTAAAGGCACCTTGTTTTAAGATGAAGGCACTTACATTAAGAAAAAGAACAGGTTTACTCATTTTCTCATCCCAAGCAGTGTGGGTCTGTCAAAAGCGTATCCTGCACAGCCGCCCAAACTTGCCCCGTCGACCGGGTCTTTCAAGTCGTTGGAGGCCGTAAACAGCGCAACACTGTTAGCACGAGCAGGCGATCGGAGGGACTTCTCGTTCTTCTCTTAGAATCATAGGGCTATCATCGAAACTACTAGTGTGGTGCACAGTGCTCACTAGAGGCACTAATCTAAGTGTTAAAACCTGATGCCTCCCAATAGACTTCCAGAGTAAGAGACGAAAATGTGCCGATGTCGCGTTCATGCTAACAGTGTCGCGCAGTGTATGTGGCTGACCCTCAGATGCGGCGAGCACCAGCATAACCTTTGAAGTTTCTTCTTAGGCGATGTTAGGAAGCTGCCTTGATGTGGTGCGCCCGTGTTCTCTTTAGAGGACATTGCCCAGTTGCTTTGTCCATCTGTTCCAGCTGCGGCGCATGAAGCAACTGGAGCAGGAGAAGAACTGCCTGCAGCAGGGCCTGAGTGCCGTCGAGCGAGCCAGGGAGTGGTACCAGCAGCGCATCGGCTCCGTCCAGGACAAGATGCTGCAGGCCGGCAAGTGCCACACTGCACCCGTAAGCTGGCCAAAGCATTTCTGCCAGCGTGGCTGTTGCTCCTCAAGCCCTTTGTTGGCTCAAAGCGTAAACCCTCCGACCTTTTCGTGTTTCTCCGTCCTTCTGCTTTTTGGTAATTGGCATCCAGTAATCAGATATAGGTATTCACTGTTTGCTGGCTGTCACAGGGGTGTGTCTTCCTGCATTCTGCCATGTTGTATCCTCTACCTTTCTGAAACATACTTCCATCTCCCTCGAAGCTAATTATGTCAAAGAACACAAAGCTGTCTTTCTCAAGATGATTGCTCCTGTCATTTTTTCTTTTCTTTCAATTCTTTCCCATTTCCCCATCTTTCGAAGTCTTTTGCCTTCTGTGCACTCTCCCTCTAGCCCCCCTCCGTTCCCGTGTCCCTGTAGCATTTTTTTCTTCCCAAGTCTCCTTCCTTGTCCCCAATTGTCTTTACAAACGTTTACATTTCTTTTATACGTATAGCTGCTTTTCAGCGACTATCTGACGCTAAGCGAGCCGTTGGTGGGTCAGTTACAGCCTTAACCATTTTTCGGCGGGCAGCCTCGTTACAATGCCTATCCAGTAAAAAGATACCATTTCTTCTACTACCCTTTACTAACATATGACCGTGAGGTTGTTTCTGGGCACAGAAAAAATAAAGCTGATTATTATTATTAGTATTATTATAGCTGCTCGGCACATAATATAACACATAGCTCAAATGCACTCGATTGCATAATTGTTGTTTATTTGCATCGTGTGTTGCAATGTCAAAAATTTGATTGTGCCCTTATATTTTTGGCATGAAAACTAAGTCCTACAACACATTTCAAGAGAAGGTAGTAGTATGTGTAAATAAATATTAAAAAAACATTTGGCCTAATTGTTTAAATAGCATCTGTCCTCGTAAATATGTTCGTCAGTAAGCTTTTTCCGGCCAAGTTTATGTTGCTGTCCATTGCCCCCCCCCCCCCCCCAACCCGAAATCTACCATTTTGCTGGGGCCTCCTCTTCCCCTTCCCCCTCATACAGCATTTTGTCATGGGCGGCCCCCCCCCGCCCCCTAATCACAATCTTGGCTACGTGCCTGACGTATAGTATAGAGATTTCACAACACCTACAGTACTTCTGATGACAGCTTTTAGCTGCGCATACAAAATTCGAGAAGCTGGCAGTAGGGCCTTCAGACTACTTTGTTTTGAACCGCTCTATTTACCCACACGGATATGTGGCTCATGGCGCAGAGGCATCACTGCATTTCTCTGCATTTGCCGCAGGAGTACTCCATGGACGCCCAGGATGAGCGCCTCCGATTCCAGATGGCCCGGATCTTGGACGTCAACCAGCACCTGAACGCACTCATAGACAGCTCGGAGAAGGTAGTTGGGGCAAATTGCGCACTCACTCGTACATACGACTCTGTACAGTCATCGTAGGAAACAGCGCGGAAAAACAGACAAGGATGAAGAAAAAACACACGGGACGAGCTCTTACTATCAACTAAATAGGAAAACACATGAAAACGACCGTTCATCTTTGGTAGTACACCCCCGTTTGCGTATCACGGAACGCGTGATACGCAGACGGGGGAGTAATGCCAAAGATGAAGGGTCGTTTTCATGTGTTTTTTTATTAAAATATTTTAGTTGGTAGTCAGCACTCGTCCCGTGTGTTTCTTCTTCGTCCTCGTCTGTCTTTCGCGCTGTTTCCTACGATGAATTCCCACCAACTCGCCCAACTATCCATTCTTCTATCTGTACAGTCGGTCCACGTTTTTCCAGGGCCTCCTCCTTTCTCGGAAAAGAGCCACGTATCATAAAACATTGTACAGGCGTCATTGCAGTGATGACTGCCCACTTTTGAAACCTTAGTTATAAATTATAATGTCAACCTTCAAAATTGTAGAACCCTTACACCTCACGTGAAGATGGAGGACCAGCAAAGCTGTGACCTTTTTAGACGTCTAGGATGATGCCTAGGGGACGACATCAAGGACAACTTCTAGGACGACCTTGAAGACGACGTCTAGGACGACCTAAAGAATGACTTCTGGGACGACCTCGAGAACGACGTCTAGGATGACCTCGAGTGCGACGCCTAGGACGATTTCTGGGATGACATCAAGGACGACTTCTAGGACGACACCTTGGACGACCTCAAAAACGACTTCTAGGACGACCCTAAGGATGATGTCTAGAGATGATAACAAGGGATCAGGACCTCACTATCTAATAATGCTAAGGAAGGCTGACTCACGCTGGTTGCCCCCTCTTTTTGTTTTTATTTATTCTTACTTGCCACGACCAATGGGGAGTTTTCTGCCGACATGTGAGGACGCATTTGTTTCCCAGACCCTAGCGTATAACAGCTTTGCTGTAATATTTTCTTCTTGTGCTGGTACTTCATTTTATCACAAACATTTTCTCTCTTCTGAAATATAGTGCTAAACTGAAGCCAAGGCTGTAGAGCAGAAAGTCATACGGGTCAACGTTTGGCGAACTTTGCCTCCTCTGTTGCACCTTTTGGCACACCTTGTAGTGGTATAACTATGCAATGCTTTCCTCTCAGGGATTCCCGATGCACATGAACCTGGCAGTTCAGCCGCCCCCGTACGTGCTTCACCAGAACTCTATAGTGCAGAGACTCAAAGAGCAGAACCACTTGCTGACGGAGGTAAGGGACTCGCCTCGAACGACAGACTGTTGGGAGGCGCAACTTATTTGGAGAAAAAATAGGGTGTGCGAATATTCGAAATTTCGAATACGAATAGAATATTTTCCTTATTCGAAACGTATTCGATTCGAAAATTGCATATTCGAAGTTCCCGAATATTCGGCCAAAGCCGAATATTCGGTAAAATGGCGAATATTCGCACAAACTGCGAATATTCGAGCAAGTAACTGAATAATCTGCCTGCACACGCATTCCCCTATGAATATGTTTATTCACTGAGGAAGGCGTATGATGCGTGCGCTATCGGTCTGCTCCGTTTCTACCTGTCCGATCGCAGCAAGACAAGATCAGTTTCGGTTTCTTTTTCAGCAAGCCCTTTGTTGTGTGTCACTCTTATAGCAATATGTGATGTAATTGCGCGTTCTATAAATTGACACATAAAATAAACCTCGACAGTGAAATATAAATATAAAATAAATCTCGAGAGTGTTAGCTAATATAAATGTTTGAAAATTAAAGAAAGAAAAAGTTAGGTGCTGAGCAGAACGTTGCATTGCAACGTTCTGCTTGCAATATGTGATGTAATTGCGCGTTCTATAAATTGACACATAAAATAAACCTCGACAGTGAAATATAAATATAAAATAAATCTCGAGAGTGTTAGCCAATATAAATGTTTGAATATTAAAGAAAGAAAAGGCTGGATGCGAGCAAAAACGTTGCATTGCAACGTTTTTGTCGATGGCGCCATCGACAAAAACTCCTGCCACTCCCACGCAGTCAACACTAGGGATGTCGCGAACCTTCCCAGGTGCGAGTTCGACCAAGTTCGACTTTTTTAACTTTCAACGTGATGTTCGACAAAAGTTCGACTGAAGTTCAACTTTGTGTGCATGCACAGAAAATTTAAAAAAAAAACTAGTTGATTCTATTAGGCGGAGGAAAGTGCAAGATTTGTTGGGTTTATTGGCGGCATCAGTGGTTCACATTAATAACTAATGAAAGCGTTAAAAGCGCATATTTTCGCTTTTATACGGTATAAACCTTGGTAACCATTCTATAAAATAAAAAATAAACTACCTTCAAAATTATTTGTTTCCTAAAATTCCAAATATTCGTGTAGCAGCCGGGCAACACTGTTCATCAAACTTCCTCAAACTTTAGTGAAATTTCGCAAGTTTCTTGAGTGAAAGGGTCTTTCTACTGGCGGAAGAGTTGTCACGGCGCGTAGGGAGCGCTTACTTTCTGAACACGTTGAGCAGTTAATTTTCCTACACGATAATTTGTAATGAGTGCATTACTAGAAGTATCTTTAGCCTGCTGCAGCCCAGTAAAATGCAGTTGCATTGATTTATATTAAAAAGACAATAAAACCTGCAGTGACCTCTTGTTTTGCAATTTTTCATTACTAGACACATATTCGATATTCGATTCGATATTCGAAGCCCGTTTTTTGTCTTATTCGTATTCGATTCGTATTCGAAAATTTCAATATTCGCACACCCCTAGAAAAAAAGCCAAAGGCTGTTTCAAAACTAATTTAAGATGAACTGTTTAGGGATGGGTAAATATTCGGCTATTACCAATAGCCCATCGAATTCTGTTTTGTCTAGCATTCGCTCTGAATCGAATTTAAGTATTCAACAATATTGAATTATTCAACCTTTCCAAATACTCTGGCTTGGATTTCCGGCCAGGTGGCACAAGCTTCCGACCATTTCAACCATAATTCGTGCTCCTGAACTCGGTAGACTTGAAATCAACAATTACAGTACTTCTAATTCCAAATAAGGGAAAATATAAAACTATAGTTTAAGCATATCTTGCGGTATCTGTTGCTTGTACTATTCGAACTGTTCAATTCGAAATT
The DNA here is from genome assembly GCA_037355805.1 of Ixodes ricinus. NCBI lineage: Eukaryota > Metazoa > Arthropoda > Arachnida > Ixodida > Ixodidae > Ixodes > Ixodes ricinus. Next base: position 35,307 of record JAZHYW010041364.1, on the reverse strand, counting down.
ATTCGGCCAAAATCACTATTCGCTTCGAATTCGATTCGGACCCAAAATCTTCTATTCGCCCATGCCTAACACTGTTCCTTCCTGTCCCATTTTCTCGACCTTCTGCAGCGTCTATTAGGTCACTCAAAGAGAAATGCAATGGAATCTCGTTGATACAATTTCTCATTATATGTTTTTCTTTTCATTCCCGGCCAACGTCCTATAGAAGCAGTGTATTTTGATGTGGAAATTACAATAATGTTTTTGCTTGAAATTAGAGGATACGTCTGCAGAAGGGGGCTTTGACGGGTATTTAAGAAGATGTATCTTTATATTTCGGTCTACTATCCCTAATCGCATTGCAGGAAGCCACGAACGACCTGCTGCGAGGCCTCGGTAGTCATGGCTAAAGTTATGTCACGGCCAGCCACCACGTGACTTGCAAACACGCAACGACCAATGTTGTGACCCGTTGATCGGCCGTGACTACCACGGCCAACTACTTTTACACCTACGTAACTGAAGAAAAAAATATTGGCAAAATACAAACAAAAAATACAACTTCGAGCTAATATTTAAATAAATATATGTGGGGCGTACAACTTTGAGCTAATATTTAAATAAATATATGTGGGCCGATCTGGGAAGCAGTGCATTGCCTCTGGGATTGGAGCAAGTTTTTCACCGTGTATGTATATTTTATGACCTTTTAGAACTCGTTTTGGATAATACAATATTTGGATAATACATTTTATTTTTCAGTTCCTGTGAAAAATGTATCAACGAGATTCCACTGTACTCATAATATGACTATAAGCAGCACATGGAGCAAGTTTTGTTTACTTTTTGTGCAGAGTTATAGTGGTGTCATTGTGCCGAACACTTATCAGAGGATTACGGGATGGAGACAAAGGCCATGGTGTCTATCCACCGTAAATACGCCGATTAGAGTGAGCAAGTGCGTCTGCCTCTTGCACAGGAACAGTGGCGAGCTCCGGCGTTGTCTGCTAGTCGTAGCAATGGTTGCTTTGCCTTTCTAGCGCTTTCAAAAATCCGCAGGTTCTTTATGAACGAGGACTTGGCCTTGAGGACGAGGTAAATATTTATGAGGGTACATAATTTTAGAGCGCAGCTCTTAGGCGCCCGTTTCTATCCTGAGCAACGGTGCTGTCGGCGTAACCGTGCGTTGCATTATGGGACATTTCTTATAATGACATCACACGTGACGTCACGTGTGATGTCACTAGGGTCACGAGTGACATCACTCGTAACCGCCCGTTGCATTATGGGACGTTTCCCATAATGACGTCACGTGTGACGTCACGAGTGATGTCACAAAGGCCACTTGTGAAAGTCATGATGAAGGTCCCGACTTTCACAGCGAAGGTCACGTGAAGGCCACAATTTTCACAGTGAAGGTCACGACCTTCACGAGGCCTTCACGATTGTCACGAGCGACATCACATGGGAGGGAGGGAGGAGGAGAAGCATATTCTCCTCTCTATACCATCCCCTCCTCCTCCTCATGGGCTGCACTCTAATTCGGCATTGCAGAGAGCTGTAAACGTCTTTATTTTATTTGTACTAACAACTATCGGACACGTTACATTGAACAAAGGGTTCACGGACAAGATGTTTGCTACCCACCGAAGAAAATAGCATCTGCAGGGGCAGAGCTTTGTCACCCAGATGATCACTCCTCTCTCCTTTTTAGCGACTTCTCTCTGGGAACTCTCCTCGCTTTTCATACCTCTGCTCTCGTGTATGAAGGGACGTGTTTTGGTGGCCCTGCTTGCTGCATAGAATGTAGACAACCAATCTGGATGACTTCGGGCGAGGGTGTGCAATTTTCTAAAGTCGTCCCTCGTCCCAGCATTGTTGTGAGCCGGTTCTGTTGCTTTCTTTCAGGAGGTGAGCAGGAAGAGCGAAGTAATTGCGCAGCTCGAGAGGGAGAAGGCGACGCTGATACGGGAGCTCTTCCAAGCGCGGTCGCAGGGCAAGGGCCACGTGGACGAGACAACACTCATGTGAAGGCCTCATGACACCCACCAGGGGTGCCTCTGAAGCACTCTTTTTGGTCGGTGCACAACAAAGGTTTATTTTTGTTGAAGGGCACACAAAAGGACGAGTGCAGTCTGTGCCACTTCAACCTGTGCCATGTGCGAGACAATCAGGGTGATGAGCTTGAAAAGGGTGCTGGCCAAACTAAGTGCTCTTGAAGTCTATGCTACAGGGATACGTCTTTAGAGATAAATATATACTATATATATATATATATATATGCATTTTGCATTTAGTGCTTGGAACTTCTCTATGCAGCTTGTAGTATATGGACATTAGAGATTACACTAGAGTATTATAGAGAATATTTCTTGACGTGAAACCTCAAACTCTGAATGCCATATGGATCTGTAACATTTAGTGACGATGTATGGTTCTCATCTTGGGCAATACTTATATCCTGAGTCGGTTTGCTGCTCTGATGCATTGTAGTCTGGTTTCTTGCTCGAAATTGAACTTTCCAGTGGTTCCTAAGAGTTTGCAAGTTGTTCACGTGATATACGTACGAAACGTTGAACTCGTCAGAAAGGCAACTAGTGTTGATCGTTAAATTGTGGATGTGCTCCTGCAGTTCAAACATCTGATCTTGCAAAAATTTTGACAGCAGCAGTAATACAGTGGCAGATTGGCAGGGAACTAACTATACTAGTGATTGCAGTCACCCCAAGAACTGTCCTATCATATCGGTTTTGCAAAACGACCATGTAGCATGCACTGTCATATGAGCATGCATGCATGAACAAGCTAAACTATGTCACTGTGTTTTGTCATATGAGCATGCATGCATGAACAAGCTACACTATGTCACTGTGTTTTGTTCTATCCCGAAATTCCAACATTTGCCAAATCCCACTTTTTATGCAATTTCTTTGTTTTGTGTGACTTGAAAATGCCTTTCTACAGCATGCCAGTGTGCTTGTGAGGTGTCTACTGCTTACAACATAAAAGTGCCTTATACATCTCGGTCAAACGAAATATGTTTTGAACTGTGTTTTGGTTCAAGTGATGTGCCACTGAAGAAGCAAATTGTCAGTCTTTCTTCCATTACCACCTCAAGGCTAGTTTCAACCTTGAGCCAGTGGTAATTTGACTGGAAATATTTTCACAGTATCTGCCACATGGAAATTGTTTCATCTTTAATTGGTATGGTCTGTCATGTCCGAGCGTAAGGTGAAATTTGAGTGCAATTTATTTGAGAGGGTATGTTTCACATTTCCGGCAGAGTTTTGTCAAAAGTTATTAGACATTCGAGCATGTTCAATCACACCGAGTGCTGTGCATCACGCCCAATGCATTCCCAGAATGATAATGGAGTTGCAATCATAAAAAGCTGTCATCACTTTTTTGAGTGCTACAGCTTCCAATATTTTGCACATTGTTTCCATACAAAAAAAAAAAAAGTTGGGTGTGTTTATTTCTAAAATTTTTTCCCAATAAATATATATATATTTTTAAAAATTTCTGACTGTGTGTATACGATGCTTCTTTCCCAAAATGGCTTACAACCAGTGGCAAATCCAAGGGGGGCGACGGGGCGGCCGCCCCCCAAACTAAGTCGACCCCTCCCTCCCCCTTTTCGGGGGCAATTGGACATGGGTGGACCCCCGTGCACACGAAAGAATGGGAGAATAGCATCCTTACAAATTTTCCGCCCCCCCCCCCCCCAAAACGGAGTTCTGGATCCGCCCCTGTTTACAACTGACAGATTATACCAGGAAGAGTGCAGTTATCAAACCATGCACCATCTTTATTCTTGCATAAAAAGGATCCTAGATTCAGGAAATAATTGAGCTACTCACTTATGCGGAGGGCAAGTTCGTCTGCTTCTTGCGCAGGGGGTAGCGGTGACGTCAGAACGCCGAGCCCTGATTGGCTGATCGCGATCCCCTATCTGGGCGTCGTCTGCTCCTTTGCAACGTCGTCTGCTCGCAACGTCGTCTGCGTCTGTCTTACCTTTCCTGCGACTTTCGAAAGTGGCAGAGGCCAGATTCACGAAACGATCTTACGCCAAAAATATGCGTAAGACAAAACTTAAGAACAAATTCGTATTCACGAAACGAAATTTTCGTAAGTTTTGCGCAGGTTACGACGAAATCCTACGACAGCTCCGAAGCTGTCTTACGCACTTCTTACGATCAAATCAGCATGGCCGACAGCGTCGCCGTTGTCGCGACGACCAACGGACGTTTATTTTTCTACGTGCGCTTCTCACGCGTCCCGACTTCAAGCAGCAAGAAAAAAGTAAAAAGTACTTGAAACAGACCACGACGAACAAGAACGCTGGATCCACAAACACCCGGAAAAGCTCCAACGGCCACGATTCCACCGACACCGAGCCAAGCGAAGGCTCGGCAGATACCGGCTCGGTGCAGCGGCGCTCTGACGGTCCTGGTCCAGACCGTCTGCCCACGACCGGCTGGCGTGCTGAATGGAATATGCCCGCGCGACCCTTGTGAACCCTTCCCGTATTATACTTTGATCGCTGACCTCAATTTTAGATTAAGAGGTCAATCTCTTCCTCTTGTCATCTCCTTGTTTTCCGAGGCAGCGGTGACTCTCGCCGGTGAAAAAGCGGTGAATCTCCGACAGACGCAGGAAAGGTAAAGCAGCCATCGCTTTGACTAGCAGACGTAAAGCTGACGACGTTAACTGCGCCAACCCGCCGACGCCGTTAAAGAGTGAGGAGTCTCGCCGCACACGAAAGGAGGGAAAAAGTATTTGGGAGGGACCTTGCAGACACTAACACGCTCACTCTCAGTTCTTAGCAAACAAACCTCGGCGCCTCGGGACACCTCACCAGTGAGTCCTTTGACTTCCCTCCTTGATGCGCGTCTGCTAGTTGTTAGACAAAAACAACGTACCGCTCGAGTTATTTCATCTGCCCTCTCTGAAAGGCGAAGTCGAGCTCGCTCGTAAAGACCTGCACTTCCGAAAGTCGCAGGAAAGGTAAGACAGACGCAGACGACGTTGCTAGAGCAGACGACGCTCAGATAGGGGTCCGCGATCAGCCAATCAGGGCTCGGCGTTCCGACGTCGCCGCTACCTCCTTTCTCATGCGCAGAAGACGAAAATGAGCCCACTTGCGAGGCATATTGGCTGACATCTCATTTTTCTTTGTCATCTCGTTTCCTGTTGAACAGAATGTTTTACTTTTGTGGGAGAGTGCACTTATGAAGTTGAGACCAAGCTAGTACAAAATCCAGTGGTGTTGACATGATACGGATGATGGCTATGTAAATGAACTTCCTATATTTCATCCCATGCCTACATCTGTGCTCTGCTCCAATTTAAGATTTGCAGCAGAAGCTCCACCCCCAAGTTCCCAGAGAACAATGGTACAGTCAAAGCTCGTTATAACAGACCTTGATTTTGATCAAGATTTCGGTGTGTTGTAAGAGGAGTATGTTGTATGCGGATATGAAGTTAGTCAATGGTATGTAGATGAAAACCAACCGAACTTCACAAGTCGGTATGTGATATCCATTGTCTGTTGTAACCAGGTCTGTTGTAACTGTACCACTATGCTACTCAGTGGAAATGCACCATTTTGTGGAATTACTCAAAGGGACACTACGAGACATGCTTTCTATGACATGGTAGAAAGTTGGGCAAGCTGGTGGTACATGTTTGAAGAAAAAGTAAAACCGCGCCAAAAAACCGGAGGACAAGAAGATGAAGTGTACAAACAGAGCACTGATTCCTAACTAAAGAGAGCAGTTCCTGAGGTTTCACCGTCACTTCGCTGGCAAACTTGGGACTTTTTCCCAGGACTTGCAGTACTCCTGCTGGCACCGAAGCATCCCCCTACTGCACCACGTCCCTGCGACCGTTCACTTGTTTCTTTCCAAGTCTTCCAAGGGACACCCTTACCTGTTGCCACAAAAACTTGGTGCTCCGAGTCGCCTCACGCAGGCACCTCTCCAGTAACCGGACTACCACACTTTCGCCCTTAGAAATGGCGTAGCACCATACCTTTTGAGAGTGCTGTAGAAGTCTGGCCTGCCGCCAAGCCTCAGAGCATAGAATGACTCTCTTGGCATGCCTATCCGACATTGGGAAATTACACAGGTTCACAACTTCATTGGGATAGCAACCACTCTTGACGGCATAGATGCAATGTCTTGCTCCGACCCTTGAAACAGTGATGGCGTTGATGTAGGAGATGTCGGGATGCAAACATGGCAAACACATAAAAGAGCCCATTGTAGAAAGGAATTGTAATATGGTAGTAGAATGATGGGCGAGTTGGTGGTACATGTTTGAATAAAAAGTAAAACAGCGCCGAACAAATGGAGGGCAAGAAAACAGAAGTGTACAAACAGAGCGCTGATTCCTAGTTAAAGGACTCTTGTCCTCCGTTTTTCTGGCACTGTTTTACTTTTTTTCAAACTTATATGACCATACGAGGTTGTTCATTAAGTTTGTATTATTACCATGAGGGAAAAGAGTTCAGGTCACGAGCATCGATGATGGAGTTAGTCTATCTTCACATGTGCAATACACAAGGCGGCACCCTTCTTCCACCCATGGATGAGCTGGCAGACACCCTTGTTGTAGAACTCCTCATTTTGGCTGTTGGGAAGTTTTCCACCTCAGAAATCACCTTGTCATCATTTTGAAATGCCCTCCGCTCATTGGATTCTTCACGGGAGGAAGAAGGCAGAACTTATAGCCTAAAGCAGCGGTTCTCAAATGGAAGACCGCTAAGCCCTGCCTCATCAATCAAGCCTGGCAATAAAAGTAGTCTTTTTTCAGATTGAGAAGAAACATTCCAATATTTGGGCGAGTTTTCTCGTGGGTATGTCAATGAGAGAAGTCTACTTCACACTAGCCCTTTGTTATATCCACTTATTAAATCATTATCATAATTAACCTATTATCTTTCTCCTCCCCACACCACAAACTGGGTCGTCCATCCTCTCCGCCGATCCACAAGGGGTCTGCGAAACATCAATGGTTGAGAACCACTGGCCTAAAGCAACAGCATGCATCACCATCTACTGTGTATAGAATAAGCTGGTGCGTTGTGGTGGAGCAAATGCACTCCCTTGATCCACTGCCCACAATACTTCATGGCCTCCTGTAGCCTCATCAAGAGGTCCCAGTAATATTTCCTGGAGGCTTTTGGGCCCTTACGAGCACATCATTACTGTCCCGAAAAACAATAATCATCCCCTTTCGCGACAATGGCCCCATTTTGCCTTTTCTGGTGGCATAAAATTCCCGTGCCGCCATCGCTTGCTGCTTTTCTGCGTTTTCGGGCTGCAACAGGATCCAATAATCATCCATGCATGATCAGACGATCAATGATGCCGTCAAAGTCGGCTTGGGAAAGCTAGATTTCCTCGCAGGTTCCTTTCGGCATAGCTTTTGCGTGGCTGTGAGCAATTGCAAAACCCAGCGGGCAGAGACCATCATGTGCAAGTCACTGAGCATTGCGAGAGAAACCTCTTAGACGTGTCGACACTACAGGAACATGGGCTCATCCCGCAGTGCAAATTCTGGCATTGCTCCTTTACCGCCAACAACACAATCTTCATGAATGCCGCCCCTAATACAGTAGCTTGGGGTCACGGAGCAGTAGTTCGCTAGAGGAGGGTCTCTGGCATGGCAGCCCTCTGCTCCGTGGGCACAGCCTCTCCAACTAATATTATGTCACAAAACACTAACACAGATCAGAAATGGTGAAGAAACACTTGTTCTCTACCCCAAAGGCAAACAAAGACGTGTGCAAATATTCTAAACATTGAATGATTCACGAATAGTGATTGCTGTTCAATTCGATTTGCAGCACACTTTAACTGTTCGAAGTATTCGAAATATTCAAAAATTGCTAATTACGTCTTTAGAACGATTAACTTGCATCAAGCTAAACTGCTTCGCACCAGCGCCCTGCTGTCAAGCTTCACCGCTTCGCACCGACGTACTCTCATCAAGCTTCACTGCATTGCACCGGCGTGCTAGGAGAAACGGCCAACATGTTGGAGCATCTTGATCGACTCGTTCACTGTTGTAGGTCAGCGTCACTCAGTTATCTTTATCGTTCAACCCGAATTTTAAGGTTAATGCCAGAGAGCCCTTCCAAGAAAAAAGAAAAAACAACCTCCAAGCTATTTTTAAATAACTAAGATAGTCATTGCTTCGCTTGTCTTTTTGTTTTTATAAAATAGAACTCACATTTCATAGGCAATTTCCTTGAAAATATATCTTAAAGTGTATATGCTCAATTCACATTCAATGTAAAATATTCATTTTCGAATTTGATTTGCAGTGAAATTTTCATTCATATTTGATTTGTGATCCAAAATTTAATATTCACACTACCTCTAAAGCGAAGCCAGCAAACAGCCCATACAAGAAGGAAGTATGCTTGAAGGCAAAGTGCAATGGCACAGGTAAAGTGAATCATTTTGCTTCGATACTGGCAATTGTGTATAATACCACAATATGGCTGGAACTAACCAGTTGGCAAGCTTTTTCTCACTGCCAGCAGACAGTGGACTGCTAGGAAAAAATACCAGTTAGCATGAACTCCGAGCATGGTTAGCCTAGCATATCCGAGATACTATTCAGTTTATGTAACATAACTAGGGTTCCGCGTTTTCGGTTTTTATTTTTTTACAATTCGGCATACTTTTTTTCAATGTTTATCTTAAAATTCGATTTTCGTTCTTTTTCGGCGTATATTTATGTCCACAAAAGTTTACCGTTTTTTATCGGTGAATATGAAATAAACACCAACGGACACCGGATCATATGATCCTTGTAGCTCTGATATTGGTGATCACTCAAGGAATAATGGCGCAGATATATTGAAAAAGAAATGAACACTTTTGGCAAATGTGTGCAACTGTAAAAGAAACAAGAAAAACAAACACAAGTACAGACAAGTCAGATATGAAGCCTATGCTCAAAAAACATGGGACTTCAGCTTCTGTACATCAGGATTACGTGATCAACACACATGTACTTTCCCAGGTTCTCGTTGATCCGCACTCTTTCTTTCCTGTTAATATGACCCTGAGCTTCGAGAATAACACTGGACACTGGCAGGCTGAGGAGGTGAAGCGTTGCCCGAGCCAAAATCGGCCGGTCACCCAAATCTGACCGCCTAAAGAGACACGGTGCGACGTTTTGAAGCACGACATATTTCGTGTACTCACTAAACTTTGGCTGCAGAGCTTGCATCAAGTCAGTCTCCCTTACAACGAGTTTGAAAACAGGCTCGTACATGGCAGAGTCATGGGGCATTTCGGACTTCACGTTCCGATTGATGATGAGCGCATTAAACCAATACATTGTGATGGCATCCGTGTATCCCATACATTCAGACACGTTTCGGTAGACACTGTCGTTGCACTTTTTCGCTACGAATCTGCGGTACGACTGGAAGGTCAAAGTGGCCTTTTTCGGTTAACATCGAATTTTAGAAAATGAATTCCACGTACTTTTATCGGTTTAAACTGAAAACCCCAAACCTACAAACTGACCTTTTTCGGTTAAAACCGAATTTCCGAAAATTGATTCGGCATACTTTTATCGGTTTAAACCGAAAACTCCGAACCCTAAACATAACCTTGGGAAAACTTGTCCCTAATTGCTGACCTTCAGCGTCATTGATATTTCCAAAGTCCTAACAATTATGCTAAAATTAAGTTGTGCTAAATATAAATTCAGCTGTCTTGCTCACAAACTGGGGCTGCTTGGTGAAATGCTGCGTATATAGTTTGATGTTATTTCTCATGTGAAACTGCAAGGGAGTGTCAAGCTGTTAATACAGCTTTTTTCCCCTCCACTTGCTTCTGCCAGTTATGTACCAGAATGGAAAATAAACTCCTAAATAGGATACGCTTTTCAACTAGCTTCACACAACAGACCAGCTTCCATTAGAATCAAGTTGATTTACTACCAGGGGTGGGTGCAGGGGTTTCCAGAGGAGGTCTGTGTGTGCAGGGGGGGGGGGGGGGCAGATCTCCATATCTAATGCTTGAGAATCCCCCTACCCTAGAATTTGACACATTCAGAATTCCAGGGCTGGGGGGTGAGGATCCAAACTGCTGCCTGGAACGGGCGCTCCGACCGGTGTCTAAGTTCCTACTTTGTCCATGCATTGAAGGTAGTTTCAAAGTGTCAACAGACGACGTTGCAAAAGCTAAAGCATCGCGCTTTCGAAGTTTGTGATCGTGGCGGTTGGGCGTAGAACTTCTGGAAAAAAGCAAGGGAGAGTACGAAGCGTCTGCCGCATACGTCCGGGAGACGTATTCCAGGCACCATGTCTCACTCTGCACCCCTTGCAAGGAGACTGTTGTATCCTTCTCTTCCAGGAACTTGCAGGCTTGTTCTTAGAAATGGTGAGGAGGTTTTGCATCTTCTTCCACTTCAGGAAAGGGACTTGGCCAGCGGCCACAACGGAATTCGGGCACATGTTGTCGGGGCTCTCTCCGACGCATCCCCATCCTCGGTTTTCGGGACAGTGTCTGGCAGGTAAGTGCTCTTTCTTACGATGCCAACACGGGGGGGGGGGGGGACTTTTAAGTGGGAAAATCTTTTTTTAAAGATAGTCAACTCCTTTATACTGTTTTCTGGTATGTGTGTCTCTTCCACCTTCACGAGAGACAACATAGCAGTCATTGCCACAAGAGACGTTTCCTCAGATCGGCCCACGTCAACAGACGGCAAGGTCTAAGTGGTGGTAGTGTTGAAAGAGAAAAGAAAGCTCAGCATGGTCTAGGTTTGACCTAGACCGTGCTACTAGATTAGTCTCCTGATTACAGATGAGGCTTGAGGTATTATATTATAACCCATAGGTTACTACCAGTATTAACAATGACCACAACCTGTGAAAGGTATGAACTGAAAAATTAAAAGGAAACAGGTTTACTCTTAACATTTATTACCACATAGCTAAATACAGACATTCATTTTTACACACAATATCCCATGCACAGACTGAGGTGTACACACTGGCAGGGGCTTGGCACACAACGGCTATTTTGATCATGAAATGCAGACTATCAATCAATAAGGATGGATAACAACCTGCAAACACACACATCCTAAAGAAACCAGCGTGCAAATTGACAGGTGCCAAGTTTCTGCCAAAAGAGCAACCACCATCAAACAGTAGAGTGCACCAAACCCACTTTTGTGCAAACCCGGTGACTAACATGGAAGTTGCTACTCTTACCAACCTCGCACCATAAAACCACTAAAAAGAAGAAACACACTTTACTTCTGAAAACTTTAATGTCATGGCTAGAAGAGCTTGCTGGAAACCAATCCACCCTGAACTCGACACCAAAACCTACGCGAAATGGGGCAGGCAAACCACCTTTGCACTTTGTGAACTACATACGTTCGGTGCTTGACAACACGGCTACGGTTCTTGCTGCTCTCAGTATCTTACGAGGCAACAACTGCACGCTTTCACGGGCTCTACTTGGAATGGTACGAAGCCATTTCAAGTTACGCTACACACTACTACTCCAGATCTCAAAACAAAAAGGAAGAGTATTAACAGATCCTCCACACCGTGAACTTGTCGAGCATCAAGAGAGGAATGCAAGTTCGTGCTCCAACTCGCACTCGCTGGTCTCTCTAAACATCGCTCTCCAAAACCAAAGCTCCCGTAAGTAGGCAACTCAAAGTTGAACATGACTGCAGCCCCTCTGAATCAAAAACAAAAACTTCATTAAAAAATACAAATAGATGGGAGACAAACCATTCAGTGTAGCCATCTTTATACACAAGGGGAAAAAGCAACACTGAGTGGCCCCGTTTTCAGCTTGGGGCATGGGACTTGGGGACAGTGGAAACAACGCCAAAAACAAAGGCGTGTAATTTTGGAATGAACGTCTTGCCGAAGCAGAGACGGGGAAACACGAGCGATGGCTCGTGTTCCTCTTTGTCTTGAACGAGGCGCTGAGTCCCGACCGGTGTTGGCCTCTAGCTCGGAGAGAACTTCATGTCCCCTGAAGCCGCCTCCACGTCCCTTCCGGATGGAACTAGATTGGCGGTACTTGTGGCACGCGCTCGCATTTCCTCGGCGCTGGCCCTACGAGAACGAAGACAACGGTCGTCCGAAATCGTCCGCCGCTTCATTTTTCGCTTGCTCTGCAGCACTATACTCCGTTCTCCCCAAGCTTACAGAGCGGTGAAAGCCATGCGCTCGTTTGACCAAGAACAAGTCTATTTTTCGCGACGTGATCACGCTCCCGCCCATACCCACATCTAGAGAGAGCAGTTGCGTGATGAAAGGGAGGCGCTAGACTGGTCTGGCAAGCACATAGCTCCCGTCGCACTGTCAGCTACAAAGGAGCTTAGTGAGTTTGTCCATCTTTAAGAGGTGTCCAACCACTGGATCTCCTCTATACTATTTGAATCTGTACCAGAATGCACAAGCTTGCAACCCATCAGTTTTTCGTCATATAAATGAAACCATTCATACAAAACATTTCATATTTTATTAGAAAATATTTGGTCAAAATAACTATTCCCTTCAAAGCTGAAATACACTATCTGCAAATGTCTAATTGAGATGCTCTATAACTCCCCAATGCCAAATAATGACTAACAGTTACTACAAAACAAGTACACCGTAAATTACTGGGGGAGCACCCACCCTAGTTTTACTGAAAACTGGGTTAATGTAAACATGGAAGCTTGACCAATCTGATCGAGCACTTACACTGTCCAATTTGCACAATTCTCAAGTTTTGGAAATGTTAATAGTGGATGCTTCTGCGGTATTTTACAGTAGATATTTCACATACTTCCGTTTATTCTCAGAGGCTGCACTTGGCCATTGATTCATGTTGAATTGTAATGAAGCAGGGTGCGTGTGCATGTATTTTTCATTTTTTAACGTTCGATAAAGCACATACTTCATTCAGAAACACTAAAACAAGCACAACCAATTATGCGCGCAGCTTGTCGGGACACAGCTGTCTTCCTTGCATAATTGTGACAATTTAGTTTGAAAATTTCACTGCAATATAGATAATGACATTCATTACCTTACATTTTTTCCTCCTAAATAATATACCAAGCATGTGTGTGCACCACACCACACTGAAAGTTCACCCATCTCCAAAACACACAGCTGCACTACAGTGAAGCGAGATTCGCAAGACCATGCTCTCTGGTCCCCATGCACTGCTTCTCTGCACTGCACTGGTGTTCGGTCAGAAGCACACTCAATAGCACTAACTAACCAGCAGCAACCGTGAACTTGCCAACATTTAGAAAAATATAAACATTATAGTGCATCTCAAAAAAAAAAAAATATTTAATAGCATTATTTTTGGACTATCCTAAAAATATCTGCACGACCTCTAATTTCAATGTATAAATTTTGCAAATCTTCTTTTGCAACATTGAAACCGGGAGATATCCAAGATAAACCTGCGAACATGTGTCCATCCAACAAAACTACAGAAAAGACTGCTCCGTACTGGCCCTTTGGGAGCTTGGACAAATTAGACACAATTTACAGAAGTGCATCTTTACAGCATGGAGGACGGGCTTTCCAGAGATTGAAATCGTTCCAAGAAATCCTGGTCAAACTAAAAGCATGAATGGACAGCATTACTGGACAGCACAGATTGTCTCCTTAAAACTGTCGTCACTAGATGCCAGTGCTGCTATAATTCGAAACTGCAAACAACTAGCTTGACAAGCACGCCTTCAGTGAGTTACGGCAGAATTCCACTGAATGTTGACGCAAACTTACAAACTGACCAATTTTGCCAACAGCTTCAGCCACACCTCTGCTACGGCAAAGTCCTCAATTCTCTACAGTTTTGTTAGAAAAAAAGTTTCACTGGATTTGTCAACTTTTACTTTTCTGAAAATATTGTTTCACCGAAAAAGAAGTTCTAAGGCCTGCTTCAGACGGGGTAATTTTCCCAACAATTTCGGTATTGCTGGCGAGTTGTTACCTATAATTCCCTAGATCATTGCGTTCTGACACAAATTATTGGGATCGAGTCCGACCAAAATAGGCAAGCAACTCCAACAGCTCAGATTTTCAAGTGGCAGAGACAATCAGGGACGCAATATTTTCACGTGACCCCCTTGTGGTGATGACGATAACTAGACAGGGGGTTTAACTTGGTTTTGGTTTAAAACAGATAATTTTCACGACTCAATGGTGATAACATAAAACAGCAATTCGAGCTTCAACAGTTGCTGCGTGTGAATGCGGGAGCCCCGTGTTGCAACGTCAAGACGGGAAAAATTGCCCAGTCTGAAGCGGGCAAGAAATGCAGCACATCTTGACCAAAGAAAAAACTGGGGTATAGGTTTCACCTCCAATTCCAATTCAATTTCTATGGGAAGAATGCACTTCTAATTTCTGTGTTCGTGAAATCCGCCAGACACAGTAGTTTTCTCTAACTATAATTTTTGGAAATCCTTCTAGCTTCTGATTTGGGCAACGCCAAGTTTTGAAACATCCGCCTCCTATCCCACCCACTAGAGCTACAATCGGCTGAGGACTGAGCCCTTGGCAATGTAGACCTTATGTATGCAATGAAAAAATGCAGTTTGGTTCTCTAGAATGAGTAGCACACTACTTTGAAAAATGATACAACCACTTTAAAAACGAGCCATTAACATTGGTACGAGATCTAGTGAGGCACTTACTTGCGACCCATAGCCATGATGCCATAGATGCATCCAGCTCCAAATACCAGGCCACCACCGAAGAAAGTGGTTATGCCACCACAGAGTGCCACAGGTAACACACCACCCCTGTTGCGACGGAAGCAGAGGACATTTAGGCAGGGCAGGCTGCATCCCTCCTACAGCAGCATTAAATCTGGGCGGACACTTCTCTTCGTTCATTTTCTACTGGCCCCTGCCTAGAGCTACGTCGTCAAATCCTGGCGGTGTCAGCTCTTCCTTGTGGTGGTTTTTATGAGCTGGGCTCTGCTCTCCACGAATAGTAGAGTACTCTACCAAGGGCCTACTTTCGTCACGCAAAAACTGATCCACTAAAAAAGAAAAAGAAAAGAAAAAGCACGAAGAAAATATATAAAAATTATAGGTAATCAATTTTATGTAAATCTTTAAAGCGCAGTATACTTGTGATAGGACACCTATGACAAACTCTTAGTTGCTCATGAGTCAGCTAGAAGACATCAGTTGCACTCAATCGAAGGTGGAAGTAAGTATCCATTTCCCCATTGCAAGCCTGCTGGGGGATTTCCCTACAAATAATTACTTCCAACATGAACAGGAATTATGCTCAGAGAAGAACACACTGTTTATATGAGAGAGAAAGTGCACACTCACACTCCATACAGAAGAGCCTTGTACCAATAAGGCTTGCGGTCGAAGAAGTTCCCTGGAGCTTGGGCAAACTCGAGAAAATGCGCAAAAGCAGGGTGCTTCAACCAGGGCCACCCCCAGCCCCACAATCCTGCAGAGGGAAAACAAAACTAAAGCCACCCTTCTTTGTGTAGATGGCACTCACTGGACTAACACTCAGGGACACTTTAGGAAAAGTTTACATGCACACCTGGAGTCCTGTGCACTCCCTATTCCTTGCAAAGCAGCAAAAATTGAACATCTCTAATCCAGGGGATAAACTAAAGGTACTATTTAAAATAAAGTAATTATGTTTTGGAGAAGAAATAAAGTCCAAGAACATGGTGCACAGATATTGAAAATGACTTAAAATGCAGCTGGCAGTCATGTTCGCCAACATTAGTGAGCGAAACTACCTATCAAGCCCCATTTTCTCAGTCTCTTGCTTCAAGTGACTGTTGATGAGTTATTAATTAACTTTGTAACAGGTTCTAGATAAATTCAATGCCTTACTGTGCATATTCCTAAAGGTATGTAGCCAATATGAGTAAATACTCTGGGATTCTATAGAATTAATAGTCTGGCAAATCGGGAGATCAGTTGAGGGAAAGCGGGGCAACCTTTGTTGATTCAGTTTATTTAAATTTTTAAGATTCAATTGGTAATGTACACCAAAGTAAGGCATTCTTTACATTGTTCTGCATGAACATTAGTATCAATTTTAAGTTTCCACTCGTGCTACTATATAATTAGGCCCCAGATGTTTCGGCATTCACTTATTAGTAACATGATGTATTTTGCCATTTATTTACTTTTAGAAAAATCTATGCATTTCTGTGGCTTTCTTAACAGAACAACAGGTAATTACTGATGCAAACTATTTGCAATGCACAAAAGCCAAATAAAAAAAGAAGAAGAGAAAAGAGTGCAATAACCTTTACATCTCATCCCAGCTGGAGCATACTTTTAAGCAACATCAAAAGAGGACACAGAGTGTTGGCATTTTTGTATGCTTTGTTAGAAGTGCTTAAACCATGTAGGAAGTCTAATTTGCTAATACACTAATGATTAGTAATATATTGTAGTTGTCTATACAAACTATATTTTTCCAATTTCATCTAAAGCCTCGAATCGCCCAGTAAAATCTTGCTACAAAGTTGCATAGCTGCTGAGAAACTTAAAGTCAAACCAAGACCAAGAACGGGGTCCGAAAATTGAACACGTTTTCAGGGTTTCGGCAGTCACAAAAATTATGTTTCGTTGATTTTATTACTTTAACAAAGCTGTGCCTCGGACGGCTTATTACATCTAAAACATTCCGAGTGCTGTCATAATCACATGTGATGGGCAAAAAAAGAGACAAGCCCTGAGCGACCACTTCTCGAACCAAAAATCAAGATTTTGAGTTACAAACACTTTTTCTCCATAGTTAGACCCTTGCTAATCGTGATTTTGTACAAATTTGGGCATGCAAAAATGCTTTGTGAGAGGACAAAGCAAAGACCAAAAATAAATAAGAGTGCAAAAGGACACAGGCAAGAGTGGAAGACACACACAAACACAGTGCCATGTTTGTGTGTCTTCCACTTGCGCTCGTATTATTTTTGCACTGTTTTATTTATTTTTATTATGCACAGCTCACCCAACTACACACTGCTACAGTTACGAATTAGACCGTTTCTATGACTACCAGGCTGTTGCCAAAGGTAATGATAAGGTACAAGTTAATTAAACCCATTCTTATGTATATAGTCACACTTTATGGAAACGAGAAGAAGCAAAAAACATTTCCCTTACATTTGGAGAATAGCTGCCAGGAGGCATGCTGACGAGAAGGTGACGACCGATAAAACAGCCAGCTGCGCACCCAGACCAATTGCAACTGCAATACGGAGAGAGAAAAGAATGGCATGCGAGTTAGCATTGTGCCTGGCTACAAAGGGTATTCGACCTTCATATTGATGACGGACGTTCGTGTGATATAACCAACTATGTTGCTCGTCACGGTTTGTTGGTGCATAGTCAAACACTGTGACAACTTGCTGTAAGCGCAAGCACAGGACAACAGTCAAGACGAGCTATTCTATGCCACTTTATGATGCTTTATATGTTCGAGAAGGGGAAAGAATTTTGAGGAAGACAACAGTAGTTGCGCAAATCAATTTGTGTGTTTCCATTGTCTCGGGATTGACACCTGTGGCTGTCAAAAAGCGGGAATCGTCACAAGGCGTTTCGAATATTTGTTTCATATTTGACTGTGTTTCCACGATCCTTTAATCACTTCTTTTATTTGCTATACCAACGTCCCTTGTTCTGCCACCTGCATTTGACAGGCATTCACGAGTGCTAAAAAAAAAAAAAAATTCATAAGACGTCATTAAACATTAAAAAAAAAAAAGAATCATTTTCGTTTTTCTTTTTTGGAAAGAAACGCTAGACACTTCGAACTGGGAAACGAACACAGGTCGATATTACCGACAAATTTGGTATCGTGCATAAATTGAGAACGGCTGCGGCAGCACAAACCGGCCACAAATTTCCGCACTGATCGCGTGAAAGTGGGGCAAAGTAAAAGTCAAAAAGACCCATGTAGAACGATGTGTCTCAGTGTTCACTCAATAAAGCAAGACCTATACAGTCAAGAAGACAGTACGGTAGGATCTCACGAATCTTGATGAAATATTGCGATGCACTGCGCTGTTCTTACCAACGTTTTTTGTTTTGTTTTTTTCACTCCGAATTAGAGTTGCGACCGAAATATGGCTAAATTCACTGAGGTGCATTGTGGCGTGGCTCACATTGAGAAAACGATTCGCAAAACCAAATAAACAAAAACAAGATAAAAGAAAACAATCAACGTCGAACTTATCTTCTCTAGTTGTTTTAGATCAATAAATTAACGCGATTAACAAACACAGTTTTATCTGGAGAATGAGCCACCCAAACGGCGCTGTCGATGGAGTGTTTTACACGATAAAAATGAGCACCAAGTAATTGCTGGCGCAGTTTATTGTGAACCTTTGACCGCAATCTTGGCGAGTGACCAAGCTCGTCACGAGACCGAGGAGCGTGGTTACTCAGAGCCACCAGAGAACAGGTAAGAGGCGAAACAAATAGAAGAAAAAAGGGGTGTTAGCGGTGTTAGGTTGTTGGTTAGGCTTACCCAGTGCACTGACAGTTCCCACGAATCTGCCGAGGTACTTGAGCCACCACGGCGCATCGTCTCCAGGCCTGCCGCCCGCCGTTTTGTCTTCCGTGGCTTGCCCGACGTTGGGAAACATTGTGGCTAGCTCAGAACAGTGTAGGCAGGGCTTCGGGCATAATGAGAAGTCGCGATCTTCTCAAAGTGCGAAGGCGACCTCAACCCAGGCAGCTGACCACAGGCCACCCACACAGAGGCAGAACATATGGCGGATATGCGATGCGACCAATGCGACTGCTAGAGAGCACAAGCGGCGCTGGCGGCGGGCGGCACGTTGAGCGGTACGTTGAGCAAAGGTCAAACTTGTAAAAACGATAGCTGGTTGCGTCACCTAGGTGTATTGTTTAAAACTACATAAAGCTTAATAATGTACAGAACTTTGTTTTGCTTTATATAAATTCGGAAGGTGGCGCAAGCGACCATCATTTATACAAAAATGAAAATTTGATCAGCGGGTGGCGCAAGTTACCACAACTACTTTCAGTCATCTATCATTAGTTCATCTTTTCGATCTCTCCTCCCAGTCTTCCGTATGTTCCGTATCTTCTTGCACACTCAGATTACATTGCGCTTCCCTGCTGCGCCCTTCCTAACGTGTCTAAATTTCCTGCCAGCAAACGGTATTTGTGAACAAGAATATCCAGCACCCAGTACTTAGGTGTGATCAAAAAGAGAGTTGTTTGAAGGAGCGATCTCCGCGCGGAACGTCCCGTGCGAGCGAAGGAGTGCAATGCGGAGAAGCCCTCCGTGCAGCGTGTTGACCGCCGGTACGCGGTACGCTATTTTTTATTCCGATACATTTTTGTATTACCGGTATTTGCTGGCCACTTTTTCTGGGAACATTTTATGGCTATGCAGCCCCTACATATTGTTACCCTGTAAAGGGATAAAATAAGACAGTACGAAAAGCTCAACCAGTGAGCACAACACAAGCGAGGTTAGGCTTTGCTGCGCAGTCCAGACAGATCGAACTTAAACCACGCAACATGGTACACAGTTTTCCCGTCATTATGGTGACCAGAAAATTCGCGATAAAGTTTATTTTCGCGGCTGTGCTCATCTGTGCGTGCTTCGTCATCTTGTACGTCGCCCCTCGGCTCCTGACGAAGCCATCGCCGCGGGGTGGCCTGGGACTCAATTTGACCCCCAAGTACGTCCTGACGTGGACACCGTTCTTCGGGGACGTGGACTACATCCCGTCTGGCCAATTGGAGAGCACCAAATGCGGCGGAATCTCCATACCGCCGTGTGTCGTCACTTCCAACAGAAGTCTGTTGAACGAGAGCGACCTCGTCATCTTCCATATGAGAGACATCCGCGCGGATGACCTTCCGGCGGAGAGGCCGCCCGGACAACGCTGGGCACTTCTGGACTACGAGGCGCCCCCGCACACGCCCCGGGTGCCCGACGTCCTCAAGGCCACCTTCAACTGGACCATCACCTATCGGCAAGACTCCGACGTCAGCGTGTTGCCTCAACTGCGACGCGCAGATGCCCCAGACCAGATGGCCAAGCCCTTCAACTGGTGGACTGACAAGACCCGACATGTCTTGTGGCTGGTGAGCAACTGCAAGACGCCCAGCAACCGCGAAGGCTTTGTGCAAGAGCTGCGCAAGTTCATTCAAGTCGACGTGGTGGGCCAGTGTGGACATCTATCCTGCCTGCCCAAGATGTCGGCAGACTGCTACCACAACGCTTCCAAGATCTACTTTTTCTACCTAGCACTCGAAAACTCCATCTGCACCGACTATATCACGGAGAAGTTCTACAATGCATTGACCTGGGGAATGGTGCCTATTGTGATGAGTGGTGCCAACTACACGAGCGTAGCACCGCCAGGGTCCTACATCGACGCACTCTCCTTCCAGAATGTGAGGCATCTGGCCGACCACCTCAAGCAAATTGCCAAGGATCCGCTGCTGTACAACAGCTACCATGCTTGGCGGCAGAGGTACAAGATTGTGTGGAGACCCTTCCAGTGCAACCTGTGTCAAATGCTTCACGAACAGTCGCCTCCACGAATGTACGAGGACATCAATGCCTGGTGGTTTATGAAAGCATCTTGCAAAAGGTGGATGAAGACATCCCAGCACTAAGGTTTCTTTTTTCCAGACTGTATGTGCAAGCCGAATCGGATGCCAAGGTGGTTTGGGTGGTATCGGATCTACATCAGTTTTCTAATGACCGGCATCTGTTGTTACCCCAGCGCTATACCTTTTTCAGCTTGCAATGTCCCGCAGCAGATACTACGCTACAAGCCATCGAAGCCTATTCACAGCTTGAAGCATGCATGCAGTATTAAACTACATGCATGCTTCATAGCATGCATGCAGTATTGAACTGGCTAACATATGCTTGTAGCATTCGTTGTAGTGCATCAAAAGATGAAACGGAGTATAGCGTCTGGAGTTCTTTTCCTGGAAGTGGATGCCATCAGCCTAAGCCTCAGTGCTTTTTCTTAATCTCATACCTGCAGCTGTCTTATAGATGTTTTAGCCAGTTTGAATCTTAGCTCTGATCATGCTCCTTGCAACTTCAGCGCATGTATTGATGGTGATAGTGGTATAATGCCAACTCATATGCTGTTATACTGGGGGCACACAAAGTCAACACCACAAAGAATGTTTCCCTACCACCCTACCACAAAGAATAAGCAACTTACATGTTAAAAGAGTAGCACAAAAAAGACGGGAGATGGAAGAGGTAGAACACAGGAAAAGCGCTAACTTGCAACTAAAAGGTGTATTGAAAAATTCCACTGAGCAAACATATTTCGTGCACACACATGTGATACAACGTCACAGCTATCTTGATGAATAAAGACGACACAGCGTCTATACAAAAAACGACTAAGTGGAAGTGGATGCCATCAGCTTAAGCCTCAGTGCTTTTTCTTAATCTCATACCTGAAGCTGTCTTACAGATGTTCTAGTCAGTTCGAATTTTAGCTCTGATCACGCTCCTTGCCATTCAGCACCTGTATTGATGGTGATAGTGGTATAATGCCAACTCGTATCGTACTGTTACACTGGGGTCACAAAAAGACTCAATCTGACCCCCAAGTACCTTTTAGTTGCAAGTTACCGCTCGTCCTGTGTTCTGCTTCTTCTGTGTCTCGTCTTTTTTTACGCCACTCTTTTACCATGTATGTTAACGACCAACTAGCCCGTCAAACTACTATTATGAGCAACCGTTGCCCATGCATGCATATCGACATTGCTTGGGTCATATAACATGTCATTGGTGTTGATAAGCCAGCTTTTGCCACTAAATCTTGTTGTTTGTTGCCAACCGTATAGTTGGTGAAGTGTACAGGAGAATCTGTGCCAAGCCTTTATTTTCATTCTCAACTTTGATCTCACAACGAAATGTTGAAATTGAGATGTGGGTAGATTTAACTTATACCTCACAATTTAATTTTTTTAAGAGTAACAAAAGTTCCAATGGATTACTCATATAGTATCTTACGTCAGATTGGGAAATAGCTTCCTGAATGCCAATTGTTGCCCTGAATAATTGGGCTGACTACTGTTACGGCTGCTGTATCAGTTTCGTTTGTCTCACTACCAGCCATTCAGGAAATATGGATGAAAACACATACTCTCACTCATGATGATTGGCATCATGATATAATACTCAGAGTAGTCTCGTCCAAGTGTGTGAACTTGTATAAGCCTTCCTGCAAGACCAGCCTTGAACACCTGCACTTTGAATTAGGCACATGCCCTCTGTTTGGGCAAGAACTTTGGCTGATACTTTCACTTAGATTTCTTCAGTCACAAGCATGTATACTATGTAGCATAGCACACACTTGAATCAAAGGGAGATTGTGCCACACGCAGCTAACTTCTGTTTTCAATTGCAGACAAAATACTCCATTTACAGCACCAAATTCTTTAGTTATGCTGCCTAATACATTTTCATATTGTTACAGTAGTAGTATATCTATATTTACAATATAAAAACGTTTTCTGCTTTTGTAAGTTTGAGCATCCTCTGTGCCATGTTTTCTTTTCCATGTTATATGATGCCAAAGATGTGCAGTTTAAGTAAAAGTGGCCAAGGGAAAAATATTTAGGCATATTAGATGCTCATGCCGCAAAGAAATAAATGATTTAATACCCAAGCTATGTACTTTTTGTGTCCAATTTGCTGTGGTGGACCGTGGAAGTGCTGCGCCATTTGTGCCAAACTGCACCAGAACAAATAACCTGCTACATGCTGCTCCAAAGGCCGTATTTGTGCACAATTTGCGCCATGTCTGCGCCAAAAGGGAGCTGTTCTCGAAAAGGAAACTAAAAATCTCTGGCACATAACATTCTTATTAATGCCACTAAAAACAAAAAAAAAAACATTTTTTTTTATGCTTAAGTATTATGTGTGAAGAGTAGGGCTGCGCGAATATTCGTGTTATCATATCATAGTTTCAAGTGATAAGCTATTTGATATTCGCTTCAAAATGAACTGCGATATTCATACTTTTTCAAGTGTTGATCGCGGCGGGTCAGCCCCTTGAGTGCGCTTCTCCTCAAGCACCAGCGCACTGCAGCAAAGCAATAGCCCGCGGAGCTGACACTGCGATCTCGTGGCTACGCAGCGCACTTAGGCGAAAAACACATCTTCAAAGTGGTATGGCACAGCGCGCGCCAGGTGTAATACAAAAAAGGGAAACGTGATTGTTAATATTTACATTTCAGTGAAATCTTCAAAATTTTAACTGTGGCTATTATGCAAGGGTATGTTAGGCAGCGATGTTCTAACAACCTGTGTTCATTATTTGTGCTTGTTTTTTGCTTTCTTTCTTTTTTTTTTAAATTCAGAATTGCAGAAAATATTTCCAAAGAGCAAAAAGTTTTGTAAACCCCCTCAATTAGGTATGGTCGGGCTCCTTTATAGGTTGAATATTAAGGGAAAAGACGTGGAGAAAGCCGCAGCAACTATTCAATATTCAATTTAAATATATTCGCCCATACCACATTTCACTTTAAATTTGCTTCGAACCCAAAATTCATTATTTGCACATGCCTAATGAAGACTTATCGGTTTTTTGTGTGAACGGTGCTCACGTTGATCGCAGTGAATAGGTAGTGCTACTCTGTGAACAATAGCAAATTGAATACGAGCGAGGACAGTGTGAGATGCATTCAACACAAAAGTGTCCGTTTCATGTCAAACTCGCAACCATTACATCACCTTGATACAAACCCTACAAAGTAGCCCAAAACATCTTTTTTATGTCAAACACAGACTGAAGATGCCATCGGTACTCCTAATAGGTTAATTGAGACATCTGCCAAATTACCGGCATATGATTGTTCAATAAATAAATATCTGTAGTGGCCAGATCCCCTGTAGGTATAACACTTTAAATAGTCTCCCAACAAACCAACAACTGCAGTTTTTTTCTACAGGCTAACTTTCAAGGACATCATATAAAATTTTCTGACATGAAAGCTCAAAATTGTCTGCTCCAAAAGTGGAAGCTGTGTTCCGAAACCCGTTGTTCCCTGCTACAAGAGCTGCTCCAAATCACCACTTGTCAGTTCCACCACTGAATTTGTTTTCGAAGGGGCTTTTATATGATGCCCAATCCCAACCAGAATTATTACAGTATAACTTTGTTACATTTTTCAGGGAAACATAGAATTACAGTAGAGCTTTGTTATGTTTTTTCAGGTAAACATAGAATTACAGTAGAACTTTGTTATGTTTTTCAGGGGACAGCGGCAAAAAAAGTGAATGATACGAGAAAACAGCAGCAGGTGACATTTTGGGGGCCAAGAGATGAGACAGGAAGCAATCATCACGGAGCAGTTTCTTTCACGCAGGCTCTCACGACCGTGAAGAACTTATTTATGCGAATAGGTCAACGGATTATAGATAAACCTCAGTTAGGGGTCGATCTATGATCCTAGCTGAGGCATGTCAAGCGAGCAAAATTTCAGAACCCATTGAGCTAATCAAGCTCAGTGGTCAGCCGCTTCTCCTAGCATGCCGGTGCGGAGAGGTGAAGCTAGGCACATGCACGCAGTGCACAACTTACACTGTGCGCATGCGCTATGCAAAATGAAACTAAGTAGAGGAACCAAAAGGAACCCAAGCACAACAGACGCAGATACACCCAAAGAAGAGATGGGAAAGTTGCTGAGCTACTAATTTCTTTCAAGCCTAGTCAAAGGTCATGGCTCTCCAGGAAAGAAGCACAGTGCAGGGACAGCAGAGAGGCAGAGAGCTGGAAATGAGAAGGAGCAGAACAAAAGGAACAACCCAGCCAAGGCCCGGCAAGCCGATGCATTGTATTGGTCTTGTCGGGTGGCATTTTTTTGACGTCGCAGCCGGGAAGGCGGAAAATAGACCCTTCTCTAGCGGCTGCTGAGCTAATTGTCCGAGTCCACCATTGTTTGGGCACATGCTCCACCCGAGCATGTATTACTAGGCACGAAGGTTACATCGGCGTTTGGCGTGAATTCGGCTCGGCTCCTATCAAAAACGAGTACTGCGTCGGCGTTCAGCAAGGACTCGGATGCAATCCCACACTTTGTGGCCAAAAAATGATGACTGCCGCTGTTGCTTGATAGGTTTTTGAAAAGGGCCTATTGATGCATATAGTATTCCTATGGCAGTTAAACGGGACCGGCGAACGTCAATGCAATAGCAAGGAAAATGTATCAACTGACAGCGTGTCAACGAAGTCCTACTGCTACAGTAGGACTTTTTGAGTTTCCTATCAGTGGGCTATTGGCACATTTCTAACACATCGTTTTTTGTATTATAAATGACAATTTCAAAGGAAACTCAATGAAAACACCATAGAAATTAATAAAAATTTAGTCTTGCCATTTACAACTTGGCAAACGTTTCTATTGTCAGTGACAGGTCAAGAATGAAGTGGAAGCTCCTCCCATTTCTTTCACATTAGCAGAGCAAACGCTGGGGAGGAGAACATCCTCTCCAGCGTTTGCTCTGCAATGTGGAAAGAAGTGGGAGGAGCTTCCACTTTAACCTGTCACCGACTATTGTCTCCAGTCAGTGTACCGCCAAACCAATTTAATAACCATAAATAATCTCCTGTCTAGGTCGAATCTGCAGAGTACTGAGCTAGTCAAAATAACCGGAGAAAAAGTGGATGCATGAACAACGTCCATGCATTCATTCTTGGGATAGCATGCACAAAGTCACTTAATATAACCTATACGGTCATTTATGGTTTATAGTAAATGACCAGGTCTAGAAAGTGCAATTGTGAACAAGCACAATGTCCTGCTCGGTATCATAACACAGATGACAATTTCATGAGACATCTCGGCATCCACATCCTTGAGGCATCCCTCATTAAAGTGCAAAGATTGACTTGCACCTTTGCCCCCTGGTGAAACAAGTGCACGGGCCTTTTTGTTATAAACAGTGTGCAAACTCTTTGAATAAATATTAAGGATAAGTGTAAATTCCAATTACTCTCCTACAGACGTGCACAACCACCTTGCCTCCCCCAGAAAAAAAAAATGAGATAGGCCACCATTTTAAATATTTGAACATATATACAAAACCTTTATTAATTTCTTAAACTATTCACGAATCTATTCCGCCGTCCACCTTTGAAAAAAATAAATGGTCAACGCACCTTACAAATTGGCTTCTGTTGGCGACGGGAACTGCCGGAGCCCCGAAACGGCCCAACAACCAATCTTTCGCACAAAGTTACGACAGCTCAAGGTCGTTCAAGGTCAGTCAAAGTCATTCAGGGTCAATGTTTGGAATAAACTTTCATGCCACCTGGGAGTGTTTCATGGGACCTCCTAAGACGCTTCCTGATCGCCGCCAGCGGCGGAAACTTCTTCCTCTTCGTCGTGTGGAACATTGTCTGCGATGTCTTCCAATTCGATCTGCTCTGGATGGTCGTGCCGAAGCTTGGGGAGCTCGGCGGCCTGTTCGGCATCCCTCAGCATATCCGAAACTGGGGTCATCTCCGTGGTGGAACTGTAGGATCCGAGCAATCCGGATGGATCGACGGTTGGACTGTTCCCATCCATATCCATGGTGGAGCAGATTTCGTCAAAGCCGCCCGATGCTGTAATGCAGAATTAATTTCGCAAAGCTTAAAATGCGGTCAATAGGCAAAAGTCAATCTTCAAGGAAGCTATAGAAAAACTGCAGTGAAGAATTTGACATCTTTGGTTCGAGCCGAGCCGACAGTAAAAACGGGCTTCTTTAAATGTGCACCCAAATTTGGTCATGTCACGCAACCTTCATTTAACATTTTAACTCCAACAAATACGTTTCGGTTCTGGCCATCTGAAATCTAACAAGTCGCACGAGGCAACAAACGCTTCGTGAGAAAAAGGTCTGGAACAAAGTAAGCTCAGTAACAAAGACGAAAATCCCAATGAAGAACAGAGCCAGCCCACGATTCAACGTTCTGTTCGAACAAGGGTGGCAAAACACTTCAAAGGGACCATGAAGGCAATTTAAAATTTTTTTTAAATAAGGTGTTTTCAGACACACTAAAATCCTAGCATGACACTCAATTTTTTTTTTTTTTAGAGCACAGTGACGCTTATTTTTGTGCCTGAAAATAAATTTTCAAAAAAATAAATAAACATTCGGACGTGACGTCAAGGAGCACTGTCGGCGTCGGTAGGATTTGGTAAATGCTCGGCGCGGTTCCCGCAGTTGGCTATAGTGCACGGCGGCCTGGGGACTGTAAAAATGGACGACAACGCTGCGCTCGCTGACGAATTGCTGCCGTTTAGCAACCTCACGCCGACGGAACGGGAGATGCTTCTCAGGACGCAAAACTCTGGATTGGTGCTTTACGAGGGCACCCCAGACTCGGCAATGACACCTCGGCCGCCGCCGCCTCAGAGCGGGCGACTCTCCCGGCTCTCCGCCCGACTTGCCAACGCCAAGAGCGCGTCGCTCGTTTGAACCAATTGCCTGATGAGGAGCTCGTTGTCGTCATGCTTCGACGTCATGCAGCTCTTTAGTTCATGTTTCTGCCGCTGTCTCAAGGGGGGAGGGTGCGGGCGGGTCTCTGGCATCGTTGCCGGCGCGATTATTATCGTACCCGTTTAATGATTGGTGCGGCACCCAAACGTCTGTTCAGACTACAACTTGGTCAACAGTGTCCGAGACGTGCCCGATACCCATCCCAATCGTTAAATAAAACTTCCAAATTGCCATCATGGTCCCTTTAAACAGACACAAAAAGCAGAGTTCCATAAAGTTGATGCAATCTCACCTTCTGAACATGATTCTCGTTTCTGGTCCGCAGTGTGCCGCAGCTCGATGAGATGAGCCTCCATCCTCTGACACATGCTGGTCAACATGGAAATGTGCCCTTCCTTGCTCTGCATGCAAGAAACAGGACACTTATGCAATTGAATACTGTAAAAGCCTTAAATTTTGCAAGCCCTTAGTTTTCGCGAACTGAAAAGTTTGCGAAATTTAAGGGCGTGCGAAAATTTCGATTCTTAAGAGATTCAATGCAGGCATTCAAAATTCGCGAAATTTAGTGGCCGCGATTATGTCGTCTGTGACCGATTTGCGAAAAATAGGGCCGCGAAAATAAAGGGTTTTACAGAATTCCTCTTCCAGTAGTTACTCCAAGCAACTAAAAGACCCTAAAAAAAAACAAAAAACACACAGAAGTCATTTATGCATTTACCATATTTACTCGCACAATGAACGCACTCGCGTAATAAACGCACCCCAGGTCGGCTCTCAAAATTTTGACTTTTCACTCGCGTATTAAACGCACTCCCAACTCGGAAGTCAAAATTTTGACTCCCTCCCCCACGCGCAGAAATGAACGCACTTTTTTATCCTGGTGCAGCGAGGTCGCGAATGCATGGGCACGCTTGGGCGAACAAAACACCTTGCAAAAGACGTTAAAAAAATAAAAGATCCAACGGAAACAAAAAAAAAAAAAAAATCATAAAGGAAAGATTTTTTTTTTTTTTGAACAGCGCAGTTTGGATTTTGGTTCGGGCGCCGCGTTCAAGGAGATAAGAAAGAGAAGGGAGAAGCCCTCGCCTCCTCCTCTAACTTTGGAAAGAGAAGCGAGAAGCCCTCGAAATGAACGCACTTTTCTATCCTGGTGAGCGAGGTCGCCAGTGCATGGGCGTGGGCAAACAAAAAGCTTGCGAAAAGCGGAAAAAAAAACACAACAAAAAAACCAGAGAATCAAGAAAAAAAAAAACATAGAGAAGCTTTTTTTTTTCTTCTGCACAGCGCAGTCTGGTCCTGGGGTCGCGTGCCGCGTGCAAGGAGATAAGAAAGAAAAGCGGAGAAGCGTGGGCAAACAAAACAACTTGCGAAAGGCGGGAAAAAAAAACAAAAAAATACGGAAGCAAGAAAAAAAACATAAAGAAGAGCTTTTTTTTTTTTTTTTTGCGCATCGCGGTTTGGTTTGAGTTGCGCGCAAAGAGATAAGAAGTTACGTCGATTTTTCGGGATAAAAGGTCCGTTCATTATGCGAGAAATACGGAGGCAAAAATTTTACTTCGCGTAATGAATGTGCTTCCCCAACTTTGCATCATTTTTCGGGAAAAAAAGTGCGTTCATTCTGCGAGTAAATACGGTATGTGTTTTGGCCATTTGATTATATGGTCTGTTTGGGCATTTCAATATGGATTTGTTATTCTAGACGAGAATGCTTTAAGCCGCCTTACTTTTAAACATAGCCAAACGCTGTTGGGGTCTTTGCCATGCCTCAGTAACAAAAAAAGATTCGCATGACGAAAAACAAATATTCTTCATAAAATTTTGTAGAAAGTTTAGAAAGCTTTGCTTCACAGATGCAGTTCAATCAGATGAATAGACCGGACCTGGCATTTTCATATTCGGTTCACAAACGACGAAGTTATGGACATGCGACGAAAATGTGAAATGTGCAGACCTAGTCCACAGGAGACGGGTAGGCATTCCCTGATGAGCATATGCTGCTGCACTGCTACAAATGCTTGCAGGAATGGCATAACACTTTCGTTTCATTTGTCACATCAGTTCCATGTATTTACTCTTATGTCACAGCCTATGATGTAACACCAGAAGTTTGAGATTCCCTGATGACACCGGTATCTGTGTCATTGCAGAAAATTAAAAGGGGCACAGACCTGCATCTGCTCTTGATGACAGACTCCCACCTGCTCCAGAAGCTGCTTCAGCTCTGCAATCTGGACATCCTGACCAGAACAGACAACACAGAATTGATATTTGTAAACCACACAAGGGATGATCTGTGTCTATAGATGCACACACAATTGTCAGAATCTTTAGCGTGCTAAGCTCGTAACGAGGGCAGGAACCTGCGTCCCTATTTTCGCTGCAACAATAATCATATAACACATTTATGCAATATGCAAGACCTCTTGTCCTAATCCATTTAAGAATGACTTGAGCTTGTTTAAATGTTCGATAGATGGCCGATTTTTGCAAACAATTATGCAAGAAAAAAAAGCCCATGGTACTAAGTCATTATGTCCATGTTTTCTGGAGCAGAGCTACATAGACTTCTCAGAATATACAGGGTGTTTCTCAAAACGTCGGCCGAATTGTTCATGCAAAAAGCGCGCATTACACAGAAAAAAAGTTAATGTCCTAGTGGTCTTTGCAAGAGGGCCTATTTGGGAAAATTAATAATGATCGGTATAATTTATTATTTAACCACCGCCTTGCCGCCCTCATAGGAAGAAAGACAGTGCAGCGCTATATGCATTGAGCACCTCGGCCATGAGGGGAGCAGTACCGCTTATATTTTCCTAAAATTAGTTGATTGAGTGGTTTTCAATAATACCCTGCAAGTTTCTAATTGAAACCATACCTGTAAATTTACTAATTAAAGAGTTAATTACTCAAACAAAATAATTAATGCGAAAGCATTAACTGTCCCATGGAGCGAGCCGACATCATCAGCTTTAAAGCCGCGCCAAACGGCACCTTAAATCCTTTCTCCAAGTGAAGTCAGCTCCCAGCAACGAAACCACGCGGAAAGCATAGCCAAACGGCATCTAGTTTCCCCAATCCCAAAAAAGCAGAGTAAAATTGATGGATTTCGGCTATGGTCCCATTGGCTAGTGCGCGTCGACGAGGCTTCTATTGGCCGCTATGCAAGGTCAGCGCGCCGAGGACGGCTCGCACGCTCGAGTGTCGTCGCAAGTATGCTGCAGATGAAAGAAGGAAGCGAAAGAGCGGCGTGCATGCTTTCGCATTCACAACTCATAAGAAGTGCTTAGGTGTACCTCGAGCCTTTGATAAACTAATTATACTGAATGTAATTCATTTTCCCAAATGGGCCCTTTGGCAGAAACCAATAGGACATCAACCTTTTTTTTTTTCTCTGTGATGCATACTTTTTGCAAGGAACGAATTGGCCCACATTTCAAGAAACATCCTGTTTAGGTAGTAGGGGTGTTTGCATAAATGCAAGGACTCATCATTCTTTCTGTGTGCTGCTCACAGAAAGATAAAGGGTACACACACTGAAAGCTCCAAGGCCCAAACCTTAAAAATTAGGGACTATTTGCATTGCAAATAGTGGTCTTTCTACATGTTAAACTCTGTAACTAACAAGTTCTCATTCATTAACTGTAG
Source organism: Ixodes ricinus (assembly GCA_037355805.1). Classification (NCBI taxonomy): domain Eukaryota; kingdom Metazoa; phylum Arthropoda; class Arachnida; order Ixodida; family Ixodidae; genus Ixodes; species Ixodes ricinus. The sequence goes on along the minus strand of JAZHYW010041364.1, from coordinate 4,163 downwards.
TGTCTTTCACAGCACTGCACACAACTTGTGAAGTGGGGTATCATCTGCTTCCTTAAATCACTGAATGGTTACATACTCAGACCAAAAAATTAAATGTTAAAACAATGTTCATAAGTACCGTGAAGAATTTTTATTTACTCCCATTTTCCACTGCAACTGTAGCTGTTGATTAAATATGACAGTGCCAACTACCCTTTGATCCTCAGCTGATTCTCTGCTCACAAATTACTCTTAATGTAATGGCTGACTGGCAAAGTTTGTCAGAGAACATTTTTCCTATATTCTCCCTGCACTCATAAGCTGGACAGGAAAAAAGCCTTCTTTGTGTGACCTGGCCACAAGATAATTCACACCGAGCGTAAGGGTGACATTCAAGGTGGCTCAATCCATAATATGCTGACGAGGGTGGACAGTTGGGCGAGTTGGTTATTCATAATGGTTAAAAGTGCAACAGGACAACAGACAGAAAGGAAGACACAGACACAGTGCTGTGTCTTCCTTTCTCTCTGTTGTCCTGTTGCACTTTTAACCATTATAATATACCTGTGTGCAGCGGTTGGGAAAGCAAGAAGCATCCTTTTTCTCCTTTCCAGACTGCAGGTCGTCCTTCTAAGGAAAAGAAAAGAACAAGGTCCCAACCTTATTGGACAAGGCGCCTTCAAGCTGCTTGACCCGACTGCTCAAAGCCTCTAGGTGAGTTGACTTGGCATCCAAGAGATGCCTGGTTCCTGCAAGTGGTCAAGAGGCACAGCAACTCACTGAAACAGCAGAAGAAAATTTCAGATGCCACAATATTTTTCAAATGCTGTTAATATTTGAATTTTCGAATAGTAGTTTTTAATGATACGTTATGTATTCGATTCTCGCATCGAGGTGAAGTGCAATATTCATATTTTTTTAAAGTGTTGATCACGGCGGGTTAGCCTTGTTGAGTGCACTTCTTACCGAGCACCGGTGCACTGCAGCGAAGCAACACTCGTGCAGCTCGTTTTCGTGGGTGTTGCTTCTCCGCAGTGAAGCGGTGCCCACTAAGAAGCACACTCAACGCCGCAATCAACACTTCGAAAAGTATACAGGGTGAACGTGCCACTTCTGGCCGCCATGACAGGAAAATAGAAATACATCCGGTTCTCCTATGTTTACCTTGTGTATGGGTGGGCATGCCACGACTCATGGTTCCCTAGCGAGGAATAGTGCAAAAGGTATGGTACACTCTAGAAATGCCCCAGTGTCGTGCTTTTAAGTTGTTGTCGTATACCGGCACAAATAAAACGTCACAAGTGAAGTCATCTCGATTATTTCGAGACGAGGGACGCCACCGATGCCGCCGAGCCTGACTGATCGCAGGACGACGGCATTGGCAGACGGTGCTAACACTTTGATGTGCTGCAAACAGGTGACGAAACGCTATGAACGCGAGGATGCGGTGCTGGCATGCTGGCGGTGCTGGCATGCTGGCACCGCAGCGCCTCGATTGACTGTCTTCGAAAACAAAGATGGGCCATTACGCACCTGCAAATGCAATGTTCACAGTGATCTGTAAAAGGAACCTTGAATACCAAAGCAAGCAAGTCAAAACGGTGGAAAATTGTGCGTTCCAGAGACTCGTGAAATAAAAACTTTAGGAAGGTTGCTTGCTGAAACCAAGACCTCGCTCGGCGGCCCCTGCAGGGAAGCTCGGCATGTATCTTCGGCGCCTGGGTGAGGTGGGTGCCCATCGTCGATGCTTTGTCATTCACAAAGTAATTGAATGCGTTTCGGAATTTGTAGGATTGAACTCGCTCTCAAGTATGTGGACCAGGCTAGTTGAATAGGAAGTACTGAAGATGTGCCCACGATACATTCAGCAGATTCATCATTTCTTTGAGGAACAGGTGTTCTTTCTTGTCACCCAAGGGATCAGGAAGGCATGTCAATCCCGTTAAGTAAATTTAGAGAAAAACCGCAGTTAGTCCTGGGCGGTGAGGCTTTTAAAGTATCCGCTGCTCACTGATGTCCTCAAAAACAAGCAAAAACAATGGCCAACCGGAAGTAACACACTCCCCCGTAAGTTTGGCCATCTTTTTGTTTTTGTTTACCTCTGCACACCCTGTATAATTATTAGGCATGTGCAAATAATGGATTTTGAGTTTGAAGTGCATTCAAAGCGAATGGCAGTTGAGAGCGAATATTTTCTAATCGAATATTGAACAGTTTCTCCAATCCTTTCACTACTGTGCACCATGCTCAAACAAAAATTCAGCTGAACTCGCAAAGGTTGTTCCCAACCTTCTACTTCTCCACACATAAGCTCAGTTAATTTAAATAGAGCTATTTTTATGAACTGTGGCACGTAAAATGACGAATTGGTCGCAGCCATCCCAATGAAGGGGATTTATAAATCTGCTTGCTATATGCAAACTTTCTTCCAGTTTCAAATTTGAGGGGAAAAAAAAGTGCAAATGATGAACGGAGGTTTTCAAAAGACATCGCTGCATGACATATACTTTTGCATAATCGCGGCAGGTGAGCCCCGTTGAGCACGCTCCTCCCCGAGCACCTATGCACTGCGGGAAAGCAATACTCGCGAAGCCTGTGAGCTCCACAGATATTGCTTTCCTGCGGTGCACAAGTGCTCACTGAGAAGCGCACTCAACGGGGCTCACCCACAATGGTCAACGCTTCGAAAAGTACAAATATCGCAGTTCATCTGGAATTGAATATCGGACAGCGTATTATTCAAAACCACTATTCGAATATTCAGACAACATCATTAAATATCACAATCGCATGCTTAGGAGAAGAGCACTTTCAAAGTGGGATGGTGCACGCACATGCCTAGTGCATTTAGAAAGAAACATGAACTTTGAATGTTGATGTCTACATTGCAGTAAACCTTTCAAAATTAGACTGTGGCTATAATGCAAGAGTAGTTGTTAGGCAGACATGCCCTAACAACCTGTGTAAAGACTGAACCGCATGTAAGCGATCTGGCGAGCGACGAGACGAGCAACGGCACAAGCGACGAGAGTCAGCGACGAGCGACGGAGATCTTTCACTGTCGCTTGTTGCGTCACTCAGTTTTGGGATTTCTAGAAAACGTCGCGCATCGCCTTGGTCGCTTGTTCGCGTCGCTTTTATGCGGTTTGCTTCAAAGCACGACTGAACGAGCGGCAGCGAAGCGGAGTTGCCGTTGCTTGTCTCGTTGGTCGCCAAATTACTTATGTGCAGTTTATACCTCAATCATCCAGATTTGTCTTCTTGTTTTCAAATTCGAGATTGAAGAAAGGATATTTGCATTTATGTAGCAAGAAGAATTATAAATATCTTCAATTAGGTATATCTCCATAGGTATAATTTTATGTAAAACGTGTCATTTACTTGCCATTTGAATGTGGGCATTGAAATTATTAAGGACACAGTCCATAAACATAGATATGCCGTAACATCCCAAGAGATGCCCCGCCGCCTCGAAAGATAACCCACCCACATTTTTGGCTTGATTAGCTATTTTCTTTGAAACGCCGAAAGATAGCCCACTCCTAGTAATCATAGTATTCGGATCAATGACGACCTCGGCGTAAATGCGGCTAGGTAGCTATGACAGGATATAGGCGAACATTGCTGACTGGGAAGTACAGTTGTCTTTGCTTCATTGTCCCTCGCCATGATAACAAGTTTGTTGGGAAAACATGGCCTAAAAATAACTTTTGTTTCAACTTTTCTTGGTTTTACACCGAAAGTTAGCCCACCCCTTATTTTCACCTGATTTGCTCTCGATTTTAAGTGGGCTACCTCTCGGGATATTACGGTATTAAAATTAGCTAAGAAATCAACAAGTAAAAGCTTGGGAACAACCTTCACAAGTTCATCTCGAAAATCATCCAAAAATATTGGGCCAAAACCACTGCTCGCCTTGGATTCACTTCAGACTCTAAACCCACTATCCGCACATGCCTACTGCTCAACCTCTAAAGAATGAACCTCGATTTAAGAAATGTTTCACACCTCTATGCTACTCCCGTTGAAAACCCCATATCTTTATACTTGAGTTTGCAAAATTGTCTTGGGGCACGGTTTCGAGCTAAGGAAAAACCATTATACATGCTCATATAGGAGCTTCTCTAGTTAAAAAAATAATGAGTCATTCCACTCTGTAAAGGTGGATGACCAGCGAAGCTGTT
>JAZHYW010041363.1:0-25478 GCA_037355805.1 Ixodes ricinus | reverse complement strand
GTCCTGTACACTTGGCAGTCTCGTGAAAGCATTCAAACGATGAATTAAAATCTAGGCGACGTGACTAAGATGCAACTGAGTCCGTTGTACTGCTACTTCATATAATTCCTCTTGCATTGATCTAATGTTTCGCAGTTGCTGTCGACACTGTCCAAGCTAGATTGTGCTGGCGTCCAGGAAGAAATGAAACCCTTCAAAGGAGTGTTGTAGTAATTATTGATTCACACGGAGGCGGAAAATATTTGAACTTTACGATTATGCCTTCGGTTTTCTTAGTACTACAGTCGTGTTTGTGTTTTTGTGTAACTGCAGTACTATGCTAAGTATGTCTGAATATTTTTGCAGGACAGGACTATCCTCTCTTCCTGACCTCAGCTGCACTGACATAGCCTGCGAGTGGTCAGCACGACAAAAAGATGTCAGAGAACGTGACGTCTGTCGCAACCGTGGAGCTGAGCAAGGGCGAGCTCGCTGCCTTCTCAGCCAGTCTGCGAAGAGCATGTCCCGACTCTGCCTTGGAGGAACATCGGTAGGAATGCATGCCAATCTGCTTTTCACATATGGTAGCATCTATATGAATTGTCATCTTGAGTGGTCGATGCTGTCTGCGTGTGTGCTTCAGTATGTGATCTTATGTCATCGCATAACCTTATGTGATCACACAACCTTGCGTGAAAGTGATCACGTCTTTACATAATCACATAAGCAGAAAGCTAAGAAAAATGTGCACTTTGCATACACATTGTCACGGCCTTACGGCTCCGAGGTCAGCTTAGCGTTCGTGCAGCGTCCCAATGGTAGATTACACTGCCAGTTACAAGCTGCGGCTACACTGGCTCTCCGCCACCACTACATAAACCCTGCACTCCTCTGAACTAGTTCGGAACTTTATGGCCGAATCGAACAGACCTACAGTGTCAAATCCTAGAAGAAATTGCTCACAGGTCTTGAATCTCGGTAGCCTCGGACTTGAGTGGATCACATTTCCTCAATATCGTCTTGAAGTTCGGACTTCGGTTACCAGGCCTATGGTGTGACACAAGTTGCTGGGCCCCATGCCTCGAGGCGTAGCCAAGACCATGTGCTTCAGCTGAATGTAAACAGTTGGGCCCTCTCCTTCAACTCCAAATTGAAGCCGCTATTTTTTTTTTCAGGAAGCACTCAAGACGTTTTAGAGTTGCGACGGTTAACGAAGAAGGTACGGGAGCATGCTTTTTTGCATTTGTGTTTACTTGTTAGCTATCACATGTTTAACAGTGCCGATGCTACCCAAACACCACCTTTTTGGTGTCAGTATTGCTTTTTACTCTTTAGATGATGATACCCCGGTCCCCCTACTGGCACTGCTGCAGAAGAACAAGCAGTACCTAGGAGGTTTGTGGCCACGATAGAAATTTACGAGAAGGCGGTCCTGCACAACCTGCTTGAACGAGTGTAGCGAGGCTGTGTTTCTCTGTTGTAAAAAGTGCATTAAAATGGTTGTGTCGAGTACATACAGTGCCATTCCAAATAATTTGCAAGAGCGTTTGAACATACTATGTTGTAATCTGAATGCTAAAATGAATTAGTGTGCAACGCCGTTAAGCAGAAAGAATCATCTTTATTCAAAATGTTTCACAGGCATTCTTCTCACAATCTAATCACAACTCACATTTCTTGTCTTCAAGGGATAACTCTGCTCATTTACGAAAAATTCAGAATGATGGCTGATTATTCAAGAAATATGAAAATGGAATAGTAGTTCTCTTGCTAAGAATAAAAAACCGAATATCAAATCTCATATCATGTACCAAATTTTTTTACCACAAGCTCAGATGTTTACAAAGAATGCAAAACCAACCGTGATCAACTACTGCTGTGGGGTCATAATGATGTTACCGCCCATACAGGGGACGGCTTTTCACGTTCCGTTCTGTAACATAGGCTTCACAGCAAACGTCGGCGACAAACTCTTTGCAAAAATGTTTTCATCAGCAAAATAGCCGTTTTTTTGCTCAAGAAAGATATACACAGTGGCTACTAATCTGGAAAGATCACCTAGAAAACACGGGGAGTTATCAGGGAAATCATCAGAAAGTTGACTAAATCAGGAAAAATGACCCATAAAAGATGCTTGGCGGTGTGCGATGACACCTGAGAGTCGCGCATCAACACGGCCATGCTAACTAACATTGCCCGAAACATCACGAAGCAGCTCAAGACACCACCTAGTTAAAAGGGAAGAGTTGCTATTGGTTCGTTTGACCAGTAGTAGGCCAAATACATAGTACTCTTTTGGTTCAAGAAACACTCATTCAATTGAAGTAACGGCCAGGGCATTTAACTAAAATAGAAAAAAACTGGAAAAGTTAGGGACTTTGAAAGAGGTAATTCGGTAGACACCTTGTATACAGCATGGCACATTGTTTCCCTGAGACCCTAGATGAAGGAGAGTTGATCTTCAGTCATGCGATAGGTCGGCTTCGAGCAGCCAAACTTTAAAGAAATCTCTCTGGTGCAAGGATTGGTGCCGAGAGGTTTGTCAGACCTGCCGCAATCATCATGATGTCGTCTAGAAGGGGCACCATATTCCATGTGACCTTTGTGCTCAAGATCTTGAATATCTTCATGCGTTGAATGACGCGTTCGACGTGCACCCTTGCAGATGCAATTCTCTGGGTGTCCAGAGCATCTGTGCGGCTCATCTGCTTCCGTGTTTTTTTGAACGGTGGCCGAATTACTTTAATCAGTCTGTCCTCGCAGATTTGGTCGATTAAAAAGCCCCGGTCAACCATGACGTTGTCAATTACGGGAAGCAGCAGGTCGACCACCCCGCTTTCCTCAAAGATGTGTTTATCCGAGGCTCGACCCCCATACCCTGCACTGATATGAGCGATCAGACCCCCGGGGTTACACTCACCATATATTTACAAGTGAACCCTTTCTTGTAAAAAGAATACATCCGCAATGCACATTTGAGACACTTTGGCTGTGCGACGGGAACTTCAGTGCAGTCAAGCACGAGACGGACGTTCTGATATTTGTCAAAAGAGGTGGGCACGTTCATGAGTGTTTCGGTCTTTGATGGGAGCACCACCACCGAGGACAAAACTTTTCCCAAAATGGGTATCAGCTTAACTAGCACGTCCGTGCACTTAGTCACTGTGCAGCCAAACAGCTTGCTGAGAAATGTTGTAGAAGTGTTATGTTTCATCTTCATCATGCATAAAACCAATCTCTCCTTTAGAGACATATGGTGCCTTGCAGTGATTGCGTAATATTTGCCAGCACATGTGGTCAGTGTCTCCAGCAGCTCCATCGAAGTCAGGCCTGTCAATGTATTTATGTTTTCTGCTGACAGGATATCAGTGAATCTCCGTCCAAAATCCCCAGTGCAAACTTCCACAGCTTTGTCAACATAACTGTTTGTGGACAATGCTGTCTGTTGAGCTTTAGCTGCGTGGTTGAAGGTGGCCAGCACGCATGCTGCTTCCATGTCGGCTTGTGTGTATCCAAGAGCTCTGCTACTGGAGTGCAAATCCTCGTTTTCTCTGGCAAGACTTCCGCAGTGGGCCTAGGATGAGAAGTGATGCACAACAGTAGATAAGGATACATTCAAAATATTGGTGTGAACAAGGTTTATAAAACAGTTATGCTGAAGGCAGTTCAAAACATTTTCTTGAATTTCATTCGCTAAATGGTCCTTAGGCATTATCGATGCTGCCGCAAAATTTTCTGGAACCGTATGTTCGAAAAGTTCACCTATTTTTGAACTTTCGACAATGTTCAAACCCTCCAACGTACTGTGATAAAATAATTTCACAATTATCAAACTTTCAAACCAGCAAAGTTAGACATTGAATTGATTGAACCACACGGTTGTGTTCAGAATCTACTACAGTGGGTGATATGATGTGACAACACGGGCTGATCCTGAACGCGAGTAGGTTTATGGACGGCAAGGTACAAAATGTTAAACTTGGAGCAAAACCGTGTCAATTATGGAACACGGCCCACATCAGATGTACCCTCCAGAGGGTGCCACTGGGAGCGAGCACCCCGCTTCGACAGCTGAGAATGTGCCAAATCGTTTTGCACCAATCTACTGCCTTTTGTGAGAGCTGCAACCATAGCTAGAATAAACAACTTTTGAAACCTTACACATGCCAAAAGCTTGCCATAGTGTCAGGGTCAACATGTCAAGCAAGAATACAATAATGCCAACCTTGGTGTTAACATGGCCAAACGTGGCCAGGAGATGTGCCACCTCCATCTCAACTGGTGTGATGGCGTCCCCAAAGCTGCTGTTGTGATCCAGGTCCTCATCTCTATCAGGAACATTTTCGCAGTTTTCACAGTTGACCTAAAATGGGAAGTGATTGATGTATAGGTGTAGATAAGTACCACTAACGTTTACAGAGACTTTTACACGCTCTTGCAGGCACAGATGGGCCCTGATGAGGGCAGCAATGTACTACTTACACGTATGTGTAGTTGGGCTGCCTGGGCAGCCTCGGCACGGCGCTGTTGTCTCTCCGACCTTGATGCACGCAGCTTTTGCGCTCGAGCCAACTTGTGTGCATCGTGCGTCGAGAGCACAGGGAGACGCTCGCTTGGCACTGCTGTCCTTTTTAGTCGTCGCTTCGCACACGTTACACCTGCGCCAGAGTAACATTGTATTTAGCGCAGTGAACGCCAGCTGAGAAACGAGCAGCCAAATTTTTGGAAGCACGGAGATTCGCGAGGCTGGAGCTGCTTTAAATTTCGCAAGATCATGGCCCAAGCCTTGGAAACAGCAGGTTGTTGACGTTAGCAAATTTGTGCAGTTCGCTAACGCTGAGTTGTGCAGACGTCAGCGAACTTGTACTCTGCAGGTACGCCGAAAAACCTTTCCCGATATCTTATAAAGTTATAATCGCAAAAATTACACCTGTTTCAACACGCTCGAAGCTCGGCAGATAAAGTGAATGAAGGCGGCGACAGGCGCCGAGTTCGATCCTCTAGTGCGGGCGTCTTGTGTCGCGCCCTGTTCTTGCTTCCAAGCCCCGCGCGTTTGTTTCTCGCCAAATGCGTTCCGATAGCACTACCTGTACCACAACTATTCTGGCCCTTTCAGAGACGCGGCTGCAAGCACCAGCGCGTGACAGTAACTACCCCGAAGTCTGTCATCTGCCGTTCCGTTGCCTAGCACTGATAATCCCGATCGAATAATAAAGCACTTACCAGGTAAGAAGTAGTCACTCTCATGAAAGTGTTTCGAGCAGACGGTCATCGTCCTCGACACTTTCTTTCCAATCCTTAGTCTGGCGACCCAAAGCCTGCGACGATGTGTTGGCGTGGGGGACATCCAGAGGCTTCGTCTGCTCCCGGGAAGCGATGGAATGATAATGCAGTGTCCTTCCACCGCGCCGACGAGCACTGGGGAACACAACAGAACTCCTTCGACTTTTTCCCCTTGGTTTCGGATGCCATCGCGCGCTACGGCGTACAACGTGCCACACGCGAGAACAGTAAACAATGTAGCACGAGCAGACGACACTGCCGGCGCTGCCGGCAGGGCGCGCAGCTCCCGAAACGACCTGGACCAGCGGGTTCGGCGTTCCGCCGCTAGGTGCCGTCCGCGGTCATCCCCGTTTAAGTGAATGGTGGCAGAAAGCACGAGAAAACTAGGTATTTTCTTATTAACTGACGGCAAGGGGGTTTTATAGCCTCTTTCTTTTCAGTGCGGAGTGAATATAGTTTTCACATTTAAATATTCTAAACTTAAATGGTAAGACAAAATGGCTAGGCGGCGTAAGCTACCGCACGTTCCAAAGGGCTCAGCCGTATTCATCCATCCATCCGTCCCCCTCCCCACCCACCCCTAAGGTGCCTCTACCCTCCCCCCCCTCTCCCCGCTCTCCCGCCAACCAAAATGGCGTCCTGTAGCGAGGTCTCGACGGGAGCGTCATTAACTTTGGCCGATATCCTCGGTTTTCTGAAATGTGAGGTTTCATCGAGGTGTTTTACAGAAGGCGAGAGGCTTCTCGAAGTCGGCCATGTAGTGCTCGCTGGCGCTACGCAACGAAGCGCAGACAGGGTGAAAGTCTACGGCCTCTGCCTCCAGACGTCGGGGCTCCAGGCAGATCCTCATCAGATCGGGATAGAACTAGAAATCGCCCGAAAAAAGTCGTGCAAATAACCAGCGACTGTTCCTGCGTGGCCGGACAGTCCGAAAAGTGTAAGCACACGACAGCGCTGCTGCTGCACTGCTACAGGTAAGTTCCAAATTTAAAGTACGTTAACCTTCGCTGTGCGCCGCAAACAGTGTTTGGCGTGAAAGCACGTAGCCAGCCAAATAATTTCGGTATTTGCAATCGGACATTACGAATCGAGTCAGGTGGAGGTTAATGATGGATTGAGCGGTCGGGCATGTGCGGCGCGCTTCCCGAGTGATAACCTAGCCTGAGTAATCCATCGGCGGAACAACATTTAACTAAGAGAGACTGACGAAAGTGCAGTTTTTAATTAACCGCACACAACGATCGGAACTGTGACTCTTTCAAACTGTACATTAGAAACGACATATACTGTTGCCCTGTACACTTGGCAGTCTCGTGAAAGTATTCACATGATGAATTAAAATCTAAGCGACGTGGCTAAGATGCAACTGAGTCCGTTGTACTGCTACTTCATATAATTCCTCTTGCATTGATCTAATGTTTCGCACTTGCTGTCGACACTGACCAAGCTAGATTGTGCTGGCGTCCAGGAAGAAATGAAACCCTTCAAAGGACTGTTGTAGTAATTAATAATTCACACGGAGGCGGAAAATATTTGAACTTTACGATTACGTACGCCCACGGTTTTCTTAGGACTGCAGTCATGTTTGTGTTTTTGTGCCACTGCAGTACTAAGTATGTCTGAATATTTTTGCAGGACAGGACTATCCTCTCTTCCCGACTTCAGCTGCACTGACATAGCCTGCGAGTGGTCAGCACGACAAAAAGATGTCAGAGAAATGTACCACCCCGTGCCACTTAAAGAATTCTGCCACGTGAAGTCTGTCGCAACTGTGGAGCTGACCAAGGGCGAGCTTGCTGCCTTCTCAGCCAGTCTGCGAAGGGCGTGTCCAGACTCTGCCTTGGAGGAACATCGGTGGGAATGCATGCCAATCTGCTTTTCACATATGGTAGCGTCTATATGAATTGTCACCTTGAGTGGTCGATGCTGTCTGCGTATGTGCTTCAGTACGTGATCTTATGTCATCACATAACCTTGCATAGTCATAAAACTTTACGTGATCACATAATCTTGCGTGAAAGTGATCACGTGTTTACATAATCACATAAGCAGAAAGCTAAGAAAAATGTGCACTTTGCACACACATTGTCACGGCCTTACGGCTCCGAGGTCAGCTTAGCGTTCGTGCAGTGTCCCGATGGTAGATTACACTGCCAGCTACAAGCTGCGGCTACACCGGCTCTCCGCCACCACTACATAAACTCTGCACTCCTCTGAACTAGGACTGAACTAGTTCAGAACTTTATGGCCAAATCGAACAGACCTACTGTGTCAAATCCTAGAAGAAATCGCTCACAGGTCCCGAATCTCGGTAGCCTCGGAGTTGGAGTGGATCACATTTCCTCAAAGTCGCCTTGAAGCTCGAACTTCGGTTACCAGGCCTATGGTGTGACACAAGTTGCTGGGCCTCATGCCTCGAGGCGTAACCAAGACCACGTGCTCCAGCTGAATGGGAACGATTGGGCCCTCTCCTTGAGCTCCACCCGCATAACCCTTTTTTTTCTTTCCTCCCAGCGTTTTGCATCATCTTTTCACTTATTCCACTCGAACCATACCCATGACTTGGCAGAGTTCGACGTGCTCAGCAATACAATGATGACCAATGCAACCCTCGAAAGCGTACCGTGGCAATGAGTCTCGGAACTTTCTGTATTTGGCATGCCATTTCTACCTTTTTACAAAATGTCAATGGCAATGACAGTATGAAAATATATGAATTGGCACCACTGCACATAAACAGAATGCAGTGCAGTACAGCACTGCACAGTAAAGTGGCTCTTCCTGGCAGCCTTGTCAGTCAGCACACCAAGAGCCACTCTGCCAAATGACCATAATTCTACACCACACTTTTTTGTTGAATATGTACCTACTACTTTCTCGCTGCTGGAAATTAACAACACATTCAGACAGTGCGTGTGTATCGATTTGTGGGTTATAAATAGATAGCCATAAATGTGATTTTCTCTTTAAGAGTGTGAAAAAGAGAGCAGACCATTTTTGATAGGAGGTTTGTTTGGTCTGGTTGGTTGGTGATCATTGCGATTTTAAAACACCTCAACAAGACGGGGACAAAGAAAAGACAACACAGCGCTGAGCGCTGTCTTCTGACTCGTCTTCTCTTTGTTCCTTTCTTGTCGCGCTGTTTTAAAATCACAAAGGCAATTTTTCCTTTCTCACCGTCGCCCCAATCCGCCCTGCCCCAAGCAGTGCCAGGCACATCGTGTTGATTGCACCGCACTGAGTGAACACAAGCAGGAGTCGACGGTTGGCTTGCGCTCAGTAACAGTCAGTTCAATGGCAGACCTCAGGTTCTCGTAAATAGCCAGTAGCAGAAATCAACAATTCGGAGCACAGCACATGTTCTTAGCATTGTCAACCAGGCAGATGGCTGTGTTCTTAGCTGTATTCTAATTCACGAGTAAGGTGTCCAAAAACAATAAAAGTTGAAGCTGCAATTTCTTTTTTTCAGGAAGCGCTCAAGACGTCTTAGAGTTGCGACGGCTAACGAAGAAGGTACGGGAGCATGCTTTTTTTATCTTTGTTTGCTTGCTAGCCATCACATGTTTAACAGTGCCGATGCTACCCGAACACCACCTTTTTGATGTCAGTATTGTTTTTACTCTTTAGATGACGATACCCCGGTCCCCCTACTGGTACTGCTGCAGAAGAACAAGCAGTATCTATCGAACAAGAGTTGCGAAGAGATCCTCGAATGGCTGAGCACAATGTATGGGTCTGACGAGGCACTGAAGAAGATAGAGGCCGCCACTCGGGGCCAAGCGGCTTCTTCAAAGTGGCACGATTATAGAAAAGGTGTAGTAACCGCTAGCATTGCACATTCATGTTTCACCCGTGCCACAACATTTTTGCAGTCTGATGCTAGAGCAAACATCCAGCCGTTCCTTAATTTAGTTCTGCGGACGTCTTCCGTCTTCACACCTGCAATGAAGGCAGGTGTGGAAAACGAGGGTAAAGCCAAGAAGGCTTACATGGATTTCTTGGCAAGCCAAGGGCACTTAGCTAGCCTCAAGGAAGTAGGCTTTAGCCTTTCAAAGGATGTACCCATTCTGGGCTGCTCCCCTGATGGGGTTGTAACCTTTGCATGTGTCTGCTGTGAAGGTCAGGTAATTCTGCTGGAAGTTAAGTGTCCCACTAAGCTCGAGAACTCCTTCTCAAACTTCAAGAAGCGTGCCTTGAAGCGGGAGTACAAAACTCAGGTGAATGTCCAAATGGGGATCATGGGCATCGCTAAAGCCCATGTCTTCATTTGGACTGAAATAAAGGAAGCAAAGGGAGAGACCAGCAAGAAGGGGAAAAAATCAGAGGCAGTTCGACAGGAGTTCCTACTGTGTGAACTTGCATTTGAACAGGCACAGTTTGAGGAGGTTTGTGGCCAAATGATAAAAATTTACACGAAGGCGGTCCTGCACGAACTGCTTGAACGTGTGTAGCGAGGCTCTGCGTTTCTCTGCTGTAAAAAGTGTATAAAATGTGTGTGTTGAGTACATACAGTGTCATTTCAAATAATTCTGTTTGCATTCTCTTACACAGTCGTCCTCAATATGAGCATGAGCAGGCGGCCGTTGACCAATCGATACTACCAGTTCCAGCTAGCGGCACTTTCACGAATCACAAGAGAGTAAGCGCCTGTGCAGAAAGAACGGATGCACGGTTGCGATAGTGTGTATATCAGCGCCATTCTTAAACTGTAATACCACCCGCGGTGCTTTTTTGATAGTTGGAAAAGCTGGTTGTGATAAGCAATCTGCGACGGACTGCGCTTTTTGAACGACGAATTCCGCTGAGCGGTTTGCGCATTTCGGCACGATTGCCATGTGATGATCACGCCGAAACACGCAAAATGCACAACACAACGTCGCTCCCTCCGCCATGACTTGCCTCCTTTTCAGGTGCCACATCCAAACCGGGGTGCCGTAACCCTCTCCCAGCAGGTGGAGCAAAGGAGTGTCTCCCCCACAGAAACAAAAAAACAGCGTGGGGAGAGGACTTGTGGTGTGGGTTCGGTGGACTCCGACCAATGACGCAGTCTGCAGGGAACGTGGGCTTAACAGCTGACACTGAGGAGAGAGGGGGGCAACCGTGGCATGTGAGGGTGGCAATGGACATCGACAAACGTAGAAATCTCCGGGGGACATGGGCTTAGCCACTGACGCTGTTAGGAGGTGTGTGTGTGTGGGGGGGGGGGCGCTAGCGGACACTGACAAACTATGCGATCGCTGGGGAACATGGATGTTCGCTGGGGAACATGGATGTTCCCCAGCGAACTGTAAGAATATGTGAAATAAAGACAAGGGGGTTCGTGCTGCTATGACCGAGTGCCAGCTGAGGGCATGGGATGCATCTAGAAAACATGACTACTAGAAACGGCACCGATTTGCAGGGATTTGCTTTGACCAACAAGTTCTTTGAAGTCGACTTTGTCAAGAATCCGTTTGGTGTTGTATGCGCAGTCTGCGTTCATCTCTGGTTTAATAGTGACGTGAACAGGGTGCATCCACGGCACATGTCTTTTCTGAGCATGATCTCTCCAGGAGAGAATATGCAAAGCTTCAGGCTCTGTGCTTTGTGAACGAGCACTACCAGTGCACGCATTGCTCGCTGTGGTGTCATTGAAAAATCTGCGGATATGTCGTCCAATCGGTACAATGCTGTCGAATTTCAACGAAATTTATTGGTAAGTAGACAGAGATGCGGCCAATGCTTTCTGACACCACAGCTTACGGGAAGAATGATTCCTCATCAGGCACACAAACATTTTGAAAGGAGCCACGAGCTGAAACATCTTCACGTATTTGACAATGCTCCAATCTTTGTCATGCTTGACAGCTGAGAAGGTAAGAAGGTTGGCTATTCGTTGGTTCAGCTTCGCTTGAAATTCGTGAAATTGGTTAATAGAGTATGTTTAGGCTGTTACTTCTTAGCAAAGTAATTTTGGAGTTACGATTTGAATTGTTTTCCAGCTAAGTATGCAGCCCTTATCACATACATGTACAAATATCTGCCCGTGTAGTATGACAGGTACAGAGGCTGAGGCCTCATTCTTACAGTTAGGACGAAAATTAACAAATACCCATATGCACTTTAAATAACAAATAACTCCGATTGTTCATTGATATGTTTCTCAAGAGCCAGGAATAGCGTTGAGGGCAGTGGTGTACTCGCATTCATCGCTGCCTGGGCTGCCTGCGCGGCCTCGGCGCGACGCTGCTGTCCCTGTAGCCTAGCTGCACGCAGCTTTTCTGTCCGAGCAGTCTTCTGGGCGTCATGCGTTGAAGGCACAGGAAGAAACTTGCTGGGCACTGCTGTCATGTTCAGACGTCGCTTCTGGCACACTACACCTGCGGCAGAACCAGCATCGCGTTTCATGGAAAAAAATGCCAGCACGAAAACAACTAGTGTAAAAGCAAGCAACTTTTGGAAGCGCGAGTGATCGTGAGCCTGTGCGTCAAGCGGCCGTGAGGCACCCCCGCTCGATGATTGAGCGACATCGAGGGGCCGTGCCCCGATAATCGGGAAAATGCCCTAACTGATTCGGTCCGCTCGACAATCCTTCCAGCTTGAGGCGACCCAAAAAAATAAGTCACAACGGTGGTCAGCTTTGATGGTTCAATCGAGCTGACCTAGTCAGACCCAGGGAAGGCCAACACATCGATTAGATGAAGCCTGCAAGCGGACGCGCGAGCTAAAATATCAAGCGCGAGCATCTCGTATCGCCTTTCTTCCACGCGCAAGCACCTCATACTCTTTTCCCCACAGCTCTACATGTTGTGCGTGACATTATTAAGCGGCCTCTAGGAACCCACCACTACGTTGGTGGTAGTTTCAGCGACATGGTTTGAGGTATGTGCATCTAAAAAGTCTGTTATCAGTCACTCTATACTTTACGTAAAAAACTAATCACTTACCGGGTAAGAAATAGTCTTCATCTTGGAAGTGCTTCGAGCAAACAACACATCGTCCCTAAGACTTTTTCCCGATCCTTAATCGGGAAATTCAGTTTGCGACGGCGCGTCGGAGTAGGCGGACCTCCGGACACTTCGTTCTCTCAGGGGAGGTGGTGAAAGGACAACGCACTGTCTTTCCATCGCGCGGATGAGCACTGGGGAACGCAGCAGAACTCTTGGTTCGTCGCAATCTCGGAAAAGACGGCCAACAGCACAACGCACAACCCGAAAGCACGAGAACACCGGGACCAGCTCAGCTGCTCGGCTGTGCTCGGCTCGCGAAACGACCTGGACCGGCCAGTTCCCAGTTTCCCCGCTTGGCGGCGTCCGTTTTGCTGGAGTCGCGAATAATCACAAACGGTGTGACGACGACGGCGGTTGCGACATGGAAGACGGCGGTAACGGCGGGACCACGGCGGGCGGCCGGACGGCTCCCAAGCAGCGCGCTGCGCAGGCGCGTTACGCCGATCACGTGGACACCGCTGAGCGCCAAGAGGTAACGTTGCTGATGTCATGCGCTACGCTTTCCCGATGAAGTAAAAACAAGCAAAAGGGGGCCATGGTGATGACGTATAGTCTCAATGTTGGCTACGCCCATGCCGTAGCCTTGACTGCGCTGTTGGTTGCGCCTCAATTCGCCCGCTCAAGTCAGCCGATTTCGGCAACTTGGCGAGTTGCGAAGTTTGCCAGACCGTTTAAGAAACATTTGGACAGAACTGCGTCGTAATATTTGACGTGTGGCCTCCCTAGGCGATACTGAAGAGGGCTGCATTGTTTTTTCAAACCCAAAATAAAGCGGAGTTGCCCTTTAAAAATGAATTGTGAAGAATATAGAAACAGAGGATACAAACACAACACAGCGCTGTGTTCATCTCCTCCTTCTTGTCGACGTGATTCACACTATTTGTTATTAATAATACATTTTTAATGATTTTTTGTTTAGTATCATTTGTATAGGGGTTCATTGGAACGACCCACCTGCCATTGCATTCACTTTGGGGCAGCTCCGCCCTTTCTTACGGTGCCATCCGTTGAGGAAGTACGGGGTGGGCATCACTCTCACTCTTGTGGGGCAGTTCCCTAGGTTCCCATAGGCTGCAAGCTGCCAGCCAAAATGAGTCAGGCCTGCCAGCCCTGCGGGAAATGTCAATTCCACTCTTTTAGACGCGGACACCCACGTTTTGCGTGTACCTCAAAAAAGCTCTAACAGAGGGGAAACACAATATTTGCCTCTATTTAAATCCACCTTTTTCTTTTGCTGAGAACATACATCAAAATCACACGCTACTGTACATTCAGTGGTGCGGCTTAATTTATGATGAGCATTTTTTTTATACAACTTCGAGCATTTAGAGAAAATTTAAATATAATTGGTTGGATATAAATTGTTGCTATGAACTATCCTATACATTAACACATTGCCTAATATCATAAAAAAGCGATAGAGCTTTACAAATGTGTAACCAAATAAAAGTTAGCATTTATTTAATTTATTGCTATTGGCTATTATTCTTTCACAGAAAGAATAACTTGGCGAGTCGGCACGTTGGTAGTATTTCAACTCCATCGAATATTCAGGTTCTTTTCGCATTTTTTTTATATTTTTGCCTTTTCTAGGTACTCTGCTTTTTGTAACGGCTTTTGCCACCACTAAAAAACGTGACAACCAAACTCACTTTATTTACATCACACAATGGTAAACCTCGAAAGCGTGTCGCTTCGGCATACGTGGAGAGACCACGAGTCTCTACGGCACAGGCGTAAGCATTGGCAAGAAATCATGCTGCTCGCTCTTGTAACGTTTTTCTCGGTACCGCTTTACGAAACGAATCGGTGGCGGGCGGCTGTTGGGACCACCCGTCAGAACTAGCATGACCTGTGATTGCTTAAACTGCCGTCAGGCTGCCCTTGAACGCTTCGCTAAAGCGTCGTCGGACGAACGTCCGTCGCACGGCGCCAAGAACAGGCTCAGTTCCGCCGCACGCGAATCTGTCTCGCTCTGCGGAGCGAGCCATAGGTTTTGAAGAAGGCACGCTCTTTTCAAATAACGAAATAACATCGGCCAGAAGCATTGTTACAAGCATAGCTTAACAAGCACATGGTACACGACAAAGTTTGAAACAGCGGCGCACTTCGCAGAAACAAAAGAAAGTTACTCACCGGCGCTTGCAGCAGCGTCCGCAACTTACGGGCGTTGGTAAGACGCAGCGTCTCCCAGCTCTCAGTCATCGCTGGACATTCTTGAACATGGTATTCGTAAGGAACATGTCTAAAAGACCTGCTAAAACGGCTAAAACGTAATAAAGGAAGCGATTTTCGGAGCCTCTGGGACCCCAACGACTGTCGAACGGCCAAACACAGGGGGATGGCATGACGTCACTAGCCTAGCCTCCACAAGGCAACTTCTTCCTGAAGCCGCCTCTCCCCTACCCTCCTCACATATTTCCGGAAACGGTATGCGTCTCGGGACGAGTCCGTCCCGGCACGTGACTTTTAATGCGAATAGCATTCTTTGGATACTTCACGCACTTTTCGTCTATGTATCTATCTATCTATCTATCTATCTGGCTATCTAACCTCTTACGCCGCGGGTCGATAAATAAATAAAAAAGACCGGCGCCGGCTGGGATTTGAACCGTTGACCCTTTGATCAGCAGGCAGACGCGCTAACCACAGAGCTATGAAGGCAGTCATTCACCGCGCTCTAAACATTTGTTTATATCTTTACCATAGGACGCGCTTTGCAGCGCTGTCACAGCTACCGGTGCGCGCGCGTTCCATGCACGAGGGCTAGCTCACCCTCTCCCGCGCTCACCCTCTCCCTAAAGCTCACCCTCTCCCGCGCTCGGGAGACCTCTAGCTCAGCCTCACGAGAGCGGAATGAGCCCTCGTGCATGGAACGCGCGCGCACCGGTAGCTGTGACAGCGCTGTAAGCGCGTCCTATGGTAAAGATATAAACAACCGTTTAGAGTACCGTTGGTTGAGACTAGCTGAGACGCCAGAAAGTCTGGTCGGTACCATTTTGAGTGTTTGTGCGTATGGCGCGTGCTTTGCTCGCCTTCCTAAGTGACACAAACGCACGTGCTGGGCTGCGGAGATCGTGCGCAGGGCTGTGAAAGTGTCAACAAATTTAGAATCGCCTCAAGAGTGGGCTGGCGTATCTAGAGTGTGCCGGCCACCTGACGAACGCGCATAACTCCGCACCGTTTGATGCTATTCGCATTAACGTAGATAATCATTCCCAAAGGATGGGTTCTGCCGATTTTCTGGTAGGTTTTAGTAGAGGCGCTATTATGGTGAGCCGTAGTATGTTCAAATTACGGAGCAGGCAGTGAGCGCGGAGGCGGTTTTTGCTGAATTTGTGGCGTCTGCTTGGCTTTCTTTGCCTTGTATTTAGGGAACAGGCAGTGAGCGCGGAAACGGTGTGTGTCGGATTTGTAGCGTCTGCTTGCCGTTCTTTCGCCTTACATTTACGGAGTAGGCAGTGAGCCCGGAGGTGGTGGGTGTCAGATTTGTAGCGTCTGCTTGTCGTTCTTTTGCTTTGTATTTACGGAGTAGGCAGTGAGCGCGGAGGTGGTTGGCTTTTGCCTTGTATTTCTCGACCGCTATAGATAGAGCTTCAAATGTGGAATTTCAGAACTAAAGCACTTCTTCGCGATGCACCTACGTTGTTGGTAAATCTCCAGGAGACTCCGTAGTGTAAGTCGATCTAGACCGGCTCGCTCGAAGCAGCGTCTCAGCAAAGACTGTCTCAAGAAAGCGCTGTTAAAGGTAGCGCTCAATCTTGAATCACGTCTCACGCGCTCGCTCGCTCCAACCTTGAAAGTGTTTTCTTAAGTCCACCTCAGCTGAGACACTGCATTCCAGCAAGCCGGCCCTGGGCAGCGGTCCTTCTGTGCGCTCTAATTTTCTCTCCCGAGCTGTTTTCAAAAAAAAAAAAAAGAACCTTCCTTCTGCGAAAGCGCACAAGAGCAGCAGACGTTGTCACTGCGATGTCTTCGGCAGTGAGAAATTATTTAGCGATATGCGCGGCGTCCGCCGGAAAATTCGGAAGATATCCAACATAGGAAAACGAATCATGGTGAACTCTACACCCCTCCTGTTGCGCTCGTGATATATCAACTTACCTTGTTGGAGGTAGCTTCATTTTGTCACCGCGAGTGAAAGCCTCGCTCCACTTGCATCGAAGTGTTTTAATTCGCGTCTTTTATTTACATTAGAATCACTTTGAAAATGAAAACAATATATACAACACTTATTTGCAGCATTGTTTGATTTACAACACAACGACTTATAAATAGTTACGGTACCCCTTTCAGACGAACAAATAATTACAAGATTGACAGAAGACATGATAATCAGTTCAAAATATTTACACTATGTATATGTTGGGATATGTACATGCATAATCTGGCTCATATATCTACTGGCCTTTGAACTGTGTGAGTTTGGTGTGTCTTTGCCTTACTTTCTGTTGGTGTAGGTCATCTGTGGTCATCATGCTTAGGCTTCGCAGTCGGATGTCCAGGTACTTCTCTGCAACAGACCGCATGAGATGATAGGCGTGGTTCTCCATAGGTTCATTCTCAAGCATGTGGTCATTCAGTGAGCTAAAGATGTTTGTGCCAATGAACCGTTTAACAATATTGCACAGCATCTTTTCAACAAAACTTCTATGCAGTTGAAGATTGTTTCAAAGTGGCACGGAGGCCGATCTCACATTCTCGACATACTTCCAAGACATCCGCATGTGAACAAGGCAAGCCTTCCCCTGTCTTCCCGCTGCAAAAGTGAGTGCGCTGGATCCCTGTCAGGAGCTGCTGTCAGTGCGGCGACACATTCTGTGCACCTCAGTTTTTGGAGGAGGAACCGAACTACAAAGCCAGCTATATACACAACGGCCCTCTGCGACAGTTCCAAGATATGTCTTGGGTCCGGAAGATAGTCATGATCAAGAAGATCATCATCACCATGCCCCACATCTTCACCATCTTCAATAAGACTTCTTCTAGCAGTGGTCCAGTTCAGAACTTCGACAGAATTTACATCTGTTGTGCTTGTGGCATCCAAGATCTTGACCTGTTCAAGTGGAGGACAATTACCTGACGTGAGGTCTTTAACCTCGTTCAACACAATCAGTCTCTTGAAGGCTGCAGCAAACTGCCTTGTTGTTGGGTTATCATTACTACTTCCGTGGGACCTCATCACTCCAAAAAAAAGTTCGAGATGGTCTTGGCTGAACTTGTATGTTGGAAGGTATGCCATGAGTGTAGTGTCTTCAACGACATGCTTGTAAATGTCAAAGACGCTGCGAATGCATACTAGGAAGCCAATAAATCCAGATGTTCTGCTTCGTTTAAGCCATCGAAGTTCATCAACACATTCTTGCAGAGACGATAAGTAGGATGCAGCATCGTCTAGATAGGACCAGACTTCTTCTATATTATCCTTGCACAAGGGTTTCTTCCACAACTTCTGGCCGACATGTCACGAATTCAGGATGTCGAAGACATTGTTAACATGCCTGATAAACTGCTCTGGTGGGCGTGACTGGTATAAGCTGGGAATACCGAGATTGCGGCACTACCGCAATTGCATCGGCAACTGATGTGGCTAAATAATTGTGCCGCAAGTGACACCTTCATTGGCTGACTTTTCCAATAAATGTGGGACTTTCTCAGCTTGTTTGAAATGAGCACTCCTTCTTTTTGTTGTATATAATGGAGATCTTCCAAAAACTTCCATTGGATGAGGCCTCCATCTCTGTCCACAAAAACAATGCTGTCAATGTCTACAATTACGCAGTCCTCACGTGGACTTTTTATAGATATGGACGCAAAAATGGCACTTTCATAATTTCAATCTAAGGAACTGGTATGAATCTGGATTTACATGAGCACATAAAATGTTTTGATTAGCAGTATTTGCTTCCTAGTCAGCGACTGGCAGTGGGTACCAACTTGTTTCTGAGAGGGCTGGCAAACTAGAGACCCCCCCCCCCCCCCCAAGGCCGGGGTGCGGTGCCCTTGGTATCCCTTCGGCACCACTGGCCAGTCTTTGCCCTGCCCTGTGGTGGCTGTTTCAGAGGAGGTGGGAAGGTCAAAACACATGCTTCCCCCCCCCCACCCCACACACACACACACACTCCGAGAACTGGGAGATGGGGGAGGGGGCATGCGCCTCCCTCGGCGTTCCGGCTGGGACGCCCATGGCAGCTGGAATCAAAAATTTGCTTAAATTTCTAAGCCCAGAATATTATCTAAAAGACACGAATGAATCGGGTACTCTAGCACCGTCTTTGTTTCTTTTGGGCAGCAAGAGCTGCAGAAATAACCATGGTTGTAAATTGTCTTGGGTTATACCAAGCCGCTTGTGGCATGCTTTCTAGACTTCCAGTTTAAAAAAACTATGCGACAAACTTGACATTGACAGCCGAGTGTAAAATCATACCGACACCGCCCCCTAAAATAAACAAAAATAAAAAAACATCGCGCAACGTACAAAAACGTTTGAAAACTCTTAAATAACTTTTTATTTCTTTGGAAAGGGGAGGGGGGCATCAAGCGCATGGTATCTGTATGTGACTGGGTGCCATTGCTCTTTATTTTCGGTGGTCATGCCCTTTAGGGCAGTACTCGATGCCGACAGCACGAGCTCACAGAGGATACAATAATATTAAATATACATATATATATATATATTTTTTTGCAGATTTCTGATACTTAGTCGGCAGCGTGTAAGGCTAGAAGAAAGGTTGAGACTTTTACGCAGCTGCGCCTGCGAGCCCGCCGCCGAATAGGGAAAAAAAAAGACCAGAAAGGGAAACATCAGTACAAAATAATCAAACAGAAAATTAGGCGTATAAAAACAGGTAACAACCCTGGGTTGTTACTTGTTTTAATACCCTAGTGCGGGGAGTTCACCCTAGTGCGGGGAGCTCACAATACTATGCATGCACGCTCGCGGCGGCAAGCGGCAACTGACTCTTCATACTAAGATGGCACGCACCATAGTTTGAAACCCACGACCTAAGAAATAGTACAAAACCAAATCCGCTGTACCGTAGCAGTCAAAGGTAAGAGCTCGAGTTAGAACACGCTCTTTCGCTCGCTTGACAGTAAAAGAAAGAAGAAGAAAACAAAGCGACATGGCGCAAATTGGACTGATTCACTTATGTCGCTAGATATCCCTTTCATCCACAATGCAGGCACTTTTCACTTCTGCAGGGGCTTTAATGTCCCTTTCCTACGACAGACGTGTAAACATGAAGACACCCTACACTAAAAAATGTGTGAAATTACAAGCATTTTTATATACATTTTTGTTGCCATACAGAAAATATCTGTTAATGGTTTTTAACCGAAACCTGTTTAAGAAAAAGCAGACAATTACTGTTTTCACTCCTATGGATAATTAGGAATTTTTCAACTTCACGAAAAGCGGTTCTGAAAACGTATGTAACGCAGTATTATTTCGTTTGTGTATTTCAAGAATAAAACTATATTTATGTGTAATTTTAGTGCAAACATTAGAGCGCGCAGTTTCTTCTTCGGTCTTAATTTTGGTGCGGAACTTATTTTTCATGATGGATGCCGGGTAGCGGTTTATAGACGTCGGTTTTCCCGTTTGGATCATTTTTGACGTAAGCTGCACTCATGGGCATACCAACCGGGGGGGGGGGGGGGCAAGTGGGGCGCTTGTCCCCCAGTTCTCAGAGGTGGGGGGGGGCAAAACATGTGTTTTGCCCCCCCACCCTCCTGATACAGCCGCCCCTGGGCAGGGCAAACGCTGGCCGGCGGCACCCAAAGAATACTAAGGGCACCGTTCCCCGGCCCTGGGGGAGGGGAGGGGTCTGGTTTGCCCCCCCCCCCCCCCCACCCCCACTCAAAAACAAGTTGGTACGCCACTGGCTGCATCCGTCATTGTTGTGATCTCCCTGGCTGTACGTGCGTAGCACGTTACATTTCCAATTCAGTAGCGGGTTCCAGTTCAGCGGCAGTGTAGTAATTGGCTTTTACTACATTGTTGCGTCGTGAAGGGCGATATTTGTGCTGTTATAAGCGCCAACCCGAGCCCGAACTCTCGCATCTTTCGACGCTCGTGTTTTTCAGTTTTGATGTTCTGCTGTATGATTCATTAAATCTAAACCTAAAAGTCCATCACCTCTGCCTCGTCTCTCGTCAGGGACCCCGTAGCCCGGCAGCTTTACTAGCCCTTTCTAGATGTTTCCTGCCACAAAGTAGCACTGATTGTCGAACCACCAACATCGTCGCCTTTCCATCAGAAAATCACAACATTTTTGTGCGTCAGATATCAACCTTTTGTTTTCAACAGAAAACTGAAAGATTTAAAATATTTTGATGGGAGTGTATATGTTCTCCGAATGCAAAATATTATATATATACATATACAGGATGTTTTTTTAAGCTTAACATATTTGTTTAAAAGCCGTGAAAGTTACCCTTTATGCCGCTTGTGGAGGTCAGTTATACGGCCAGGGGGACATATTATAGGGGCTAATCGTAACGATCAGTCGGCTAATTAATTAAAATTCGTTAATTAACTTTTTAATTAATGAAAATAGACATATGGTTCCAATTAGAAATTTGCTCAGCGTCATCGAAAACCCCTAAATCAGTCATTTTCAGAAAGACTTTGAGCGCGTGAGAAGTGTAGTAGTGCACTGAATTTACCGCTCGTGGAGCAGGTACAAAGCTAGAGGTTGCGATAAGGCGCCCGCGCGATTTTTCCGTCTCTTATCTAGCCCCAGCCTTGTACCTGCTCCACGAGTGGTAACTTTAGTGCACTACTACGCTTCTCACGCGCTCAAAGTCTTTCTGAAAATGACTGATTTAGGGGTTTTCGATGACGCTGAGCAAGTTTCTAATTGAAACCATATGTCTATTTTCATTAATTAAAAAGTTAATTAACGAATATTTAATTAATTAGCCGACTGATCGTTACGATTAGCCCCCTATAATATGTCCCCCTGGCCGTATAACTCACCTCCACAAGCGGCATAAGTGTAACTTTCACGGCTTTTTTTAAACAAATCTGTTAGCTTAAAAACAGACACCCTGTATGTATATATATATATATATATATATATATATATATATATATATATATATATATATATATATATATATATATATATGTGTATGTGTGTTAGTTTGGAGGCCGATAGGCGTAGATAGACAGATATGCAGGGTGACGGTGGAAAACGAACCAGGAGGATTTTATTCGACGTTTCGACCTGAGACAGGTCTTCGTCAGGAATAGGGTTACAAGAAAAATGTGGTTCTATTTATACAGTTTTTAGAGGGGAGAGGTCGCATACAGAGAAAGTGCGTAGGGAGAACAGATAAGGGTACACCACCCAGAATCTCACACAAAAGGAGGGATGAACTCTAAGTCGGAAAAAATCCGCACAAAAATCGCAACACAAAAAAAAAGGCGAGGACGAGACTAGGTAAGTAACCAAATAACACACTTCGCAAAAAAAGAAAACTGCGCACAGAGAACACAAAGTAAGGGACGAAATCTAAGGCGGGGGAAGCCGCACACGGAGGTCGCCGAATACATAGATGACACATCAAAAGTGGTAGGAGAAAAATCAGCAGAACCCATCCTTTGGGAATGATTATCTACGTTAATGCGAATAGCATCAAACGGTGCGGAGTTATGCGCGTTCGTCAGGTGGCCGGCACACTCTAGATACGCCAGCCCACTCTTAAGGCGATTCTAAATTTGTTGACACTTTCACAGCCCTGCGCACGATCTCCGCAGCCCAGCACGTGCGTTTGTGTCACTTAGGAAGGCGAGCAAAGCACGCGCCATACGCACAAACACTCAAAATGGTACCGACCAGACTTTCTGGCGTCTCAGCTAGTCTCAACCAACGGTACTCTAAACGGTTGTTTATATCTTTACCATAGGACGCGCCTTACAGCGCTGTCACAGCTGCCGGTGCGCGCGCGTTCCATGCACGAGGGCTCATTCCGCTCTCGTGAGGGTGAGCACGGCCGCTACATCACCCTCTCCCGAGCGCGGGAGAGGGTGAGCTAAGGGCAGTGCTAAGCCTCACGAGAGCGGAATGAGCCCTCGTGCATGGAACGCGCGCGATGATAAAGATATAAACAGGTGTTTAGAGTGCCTTGAATGACTGCCTTCATAGCTCTGTGGTTAGCGCGTCTGCCTGCTGATCAAAGGGTCAACGGTTCGAATCCCGCCGGCGCCGGTCTTTTTTATTTATTTATCGACCCGCGGCGTAGAGGTTAGATAGCCAGATAGATATATAGATAGATAGATAGATAGATACATAGACGAAAAGTGCGTGAAGTATCCAAAGAATGCTATTCGCATTAATACAGGATGTACGGGAATTAACTAAACAACACAACAAAGGAACGAAAACACACTGTCCTGTTCTAGCTCCAAACTCAGTACCACAAAATTCTAGGTCCAAATGGTTTATTATTTATGGTCGTTATCATACTATTTATTCGATAGCGCCTCAATCGATGCAAGTGTTCCTGGGCTTCTATTTATTCCCTCCTTTATTGTGTTAAATAGGTATATAAGATATGACTCGCGTTGTTGCGTTCCCGATTTGATTTGAATCCAGACTCTAAAGAGTGTAACAGATAATTTATCTAATGTGTGGTTCTTGAGGGTGAGATGTTTTGAAATGGGCAGGCTCGGCAGGTTTTTGCGTGTGATCTGTGATTGTTAAAACGTAGCCTAAACGCTGTCTCGGTCTGTCCTATATATTGTTTTTTGCACACCTCACAGTGTATCAGACAGATTATATTTGAAGAGTCACATGTAAGCTGCCCTCGGATTTTTATTGAGAACTGGGAATGTCGTGCTATTGGCCGTGTTAGTTTCTCGCATATGTTTACATACCAAGCATCCTGCTTTCATGCACGGTCGGCATCCGTTATTTGGTTGGGACGAATTCAGTCGGGAGTTAACTAGGATGTCTTCTACGGTTGCGTGAACGTCTGTAAATTACCCCGGGAGCTGATGGGAATGCACGTTTGAGGCGTTCGCATTGTTCTAAAATGTAGTAATGTCGCCTTAAAATATTATTTACGTTGGGGAAATTCATACTATAGGTTAGACATAAATTCGTGCGCTGCGCGTTGCACTGAGGTGGGCGGTCCTCCAGGAGGTCAGCGCGGTTTGGTTGGGCGGCTTTTTGAATTGCGTCGTTAATAACCCGCAGAGGATATTTTTGTTTTTCCAGTGCGTTCTTTAAATGATGAGAGCTCGATTGGAAGTCCTCTTGCCGTGAGCATACGCGTTTGAAGCGGTGGGCCTAGCTGTATAGGTATACCATTCTTACAATGACGGGGATGGTCGCTTTCGTAGTGAAGGTATTTTTGCCGATCTGTTGGCTTACGATAAAGATTAGTTGTAAGCTTGCCTTTTCTAATATTACAGTGGTATCCAAGAAGTTGATACTGGTCTGAGAATGAGCGCTGAGTGAAGCGAGATGGTTGAATGTACAGTATTGTACTGATTTATAAATTCTAGCAGCTTCTCTTCTGTGTGCGGCCAAATAAGAAAAATGTCATCTATAAACCTCTTGTAGATCAGTGGTTCTAGAGAACAGTCAGAGAGGAATCTGGTCTCCAGTTTACCCATAAATATGTTGGCATAGCTAGGTGCCATTTTAGTACCCATCGCAGTGCCGTTAACCTGCCTATAATATTCTTTGTTGAATTCGAATGAGTTCAGTTCTAAGACTAGGTCCGTGAGGGTGGCAATGACGTGACTATCAGGGGTGTCTACCTGTCTGTGTTGTTCGTACATTTCAATTAGAGAGGCTATTCCGTCGTCATGTGGGATATTGGTGTAGAGAGATGATACACATCTGGGGTGACCCAGTACGACCCCTCCGGTACACAAATCGAAATTTCTCTCCAAGAAGTGGGTGGTATCTTTGATAGAGTCAAAGTTGGGGTATGTGCCTGATTAAACTGTCTAAATATCCCGATATCGGTTCAGTTATCGTACCTGATCCTGTTACGATTGGTCGACCTGGGTTGCGGCTTTATATGGATTTTGGGAACGTGTAGAAGCGACCACCATGAAGGATGAGTTGGCTTTGTTAAGTTGTATTCATTAGTAGTAATTTTTCCCTTGTTCTAGAATCCTTTAGTGCCAATGTTACGACCGCGTGTGTTCTGCCATAGGGTCGCCCGTAAGTGGCTCGTAGAACTTTCGATCGGTTAGTTGGCGGTGGCCTTCTCGGATGTAGTCATCTTTTTTTTTTAGAATGATAATCGCCCACCTTTATCTACGGGTTTTATTATAATGTCACTCCTAGCAGCTAGTAATTACAGGATTCTTTCTCAGATCTCGTCAGGGTCTTCCTCTCTCCCGTGACTGCGATATTCCACTGAAGAAAATACCGTTGTGGCGGCTATATACAAGTCAAGACAAGTATCTTTAAGGTGCGAGGCGTCCCTGTGGTCACTCGTACGTCGCGAATGCGGTTTCTGGGGTACGGGTGGTTTATCGGTATTGCGAAAGCCGTAGACATCCTGGCGGTGTTATCCAGGTCTTGAGATTTCCAGAAATTCATCAAAGCGGCCGGTTTGCCGGGCACCATTCTGAGCCCTTTGATAGTAGCCTTTCTTCGTCCGCGGTTATGGAGACGCCCAACAGGTTTACGACGGCTGTGTCGTCTGGCTCTCGGTATCAAGGATGTCGCCTTGTGGAGATAGTTCTCTTACAGTGGATGGCTCAGTACAGCACTATTTTGACATCGAGCTGAACCGGGTTTGGAACCTTGTCTCGTTTAGGCCAGCACTAGTTTTCAGGTTCGTGCGTTTCAGCATATGTGGTCAGCTAATGCGTCGGCTATATGCGTTTGCGATAATGTGGTTGTTTGGGCGTGGTGGCGGAAGTTGGGCCGATAAATTTTTTTGCCTGTTTATCACTGCTGGTTAATTGCAATTTTTACCGGTCTGAGTGAAGCCTCTAGTAGGACGCTTTGCCATTCTAACTGGTCACTTTTTTTACTAGGTTTGTAATTGCAGGAGGTAGAGAGAGACACATGCCCTTCAGGGCAGTTCACTGCCGCTCGATTACCTGCAACGTTGATTTATGCAGTTCAAGTCTAACCTTCGTATCCGCAGGTTTACGTAATTTAAGAAAAGTGGTACTGGTTTGAAGCCAGATGGACATTCTCCAGCGAACAAAATCACTTCTTGGGATGGGGTGCCTGGTTGTGGTGT
>JAZHYW010041362.1:0-29834 GCA_037355805.1 Ixodes ricinus | reverse complement strand
CGCACGCATGCGTGGCGGCACCGGCGAACTCTTTGTTCCGACACAACTCACTAACCCTCCCCAATTTCAAGTGTGTACAAAAGGAACACACGCTATAGATCCCCGTTTTCAACGCCTAATTAATGCCGGCAAAAAATCGCGAAAGTTTTCTTCACACTGCATAGTTCATTCTTCATCGTCACGTGCCCATGTGCAGCTCTGCTTCTTCGCTCGAGCAACCTCACCTCAGTGCGTCTGAGAGAAACTGTGGTGTATTTTACCCGTCTTCCACTATGCTGGCAACACGTTAATATATTCGCCCGAAGTGTACGTGGTATGGCCATGTTTTTCCGCCACAAAAGTCAATGCCATACACGGGGTTTGCTCGAATATAGAGGCATGGCTTCTAGTAACAAAGGATGCATGAGGTATTTGAGTACGTACATAAGGTTGTCCGACAAAAACTATGCAGTAGATAGGCAATTCATCATGGTATTCAAAACAATTGTCCCAAGAGGCTTACTTCCGGCATATTCCACAGTTCGAAACATGTGTTCCCTTCACGTCGCTCTCAATCAAACTTCCCCTCTTTTCCCCAAACAAAACTAAAAGCAACTTCCATCTGCCATCATGTCAGATTGTTTAGAGACGGACTTCGGTAGCAAACCTCGGAGAAACAAAGGTGAAAGTAAACGAGATTTTGACTATGCGGAACGCAAGTTCGTCTGCTCCCTGCACAGGGGTTGCGATGACGTCAGAATACATTGTTCTGATTGGCTAATTGAAAAAAAAGAAAGTAGTGGGTAGACCTTAAGGCATCTAGCATTGAGGTCTTTGTTTATTTTGTTTATAAATGATATTGTTTCCTGTGTTAGTGGCGCAAAAATTCTTCTCTTTGCCGATGATGTTAAACTATTTTTAAGTGTCAGGTCAGTATTAGATTGCACTCGTCTTCCAAGTGACATAGAACATGTTCCAAATTGGTGCTTCAAAAACAACTTGTCGTTTAATCCCGAGAAAACTAAACATATTGTACTATCTAGAAAGCGTGGATTAATTTTTTTTTCTTACAACCTTGAAGGCGCCTTGTACCCCGGGTATCTTTTGTAAGGGATCTTGGGGTCCGTATTGACAGTTCACTTTTTTTCAAAGAACATGTGTCTATAACTGTTCATGCTGCGTTGAGAGTGTTAGGCATTATTTCTCGGTTATGTCGGCGGCTCTCATCACCCTCTTATTTGTTGCATTTGTTTAAGTCACTAGTCAGATCACGGTTGGAATTTGGCTCGGTAATCTGGAATTCATTATCTCTTGGTCAGTCAACAGAAATCGAAAATGTACAAAAGCGGCTGATAAGAATTGTGTATGACCGCTATATTGGAAGGAGGTATTTTTATCATTATGAAACGCTACTTTACCGGTTTGCATTATATAGGGTGGCTCAAGTCACCAGGCTCGATCTAAAATGGACCGTAAAAATCGACGCCTGCATGTTGCAATCTAAAATTTTCGTCAAAGGTGT
Organism: Ixodes ricinus; assembly: GCA_037355805.1. Lineage (NCBI taxonomy): Eukaryota > Metazoa > Arthropoda > Arachnida > Ixodida > Ixodidae > Ixodes > Ixodes ricinus. The sequence continues at coordinate 28,333 of JAZHYW010041362.1, read as the reverse complement.
ATTTCACAGGTCGGTTTTTTCTTGTAATATTACAAAGCGTAGTTCACTTTCTGTAAAAAATAAGGCCAAGAAACTTGCCTGGGTCAACGGCGGGCGGCGACGCAGACGACCAAGTGGAGGTGCGGGGTGTGTTTGACGCTCCTATTGATAGATGGCGCTACCTCCTTGTTTCGGTTTTCGGTCAGAGCTCTGGTTTCGGTTTTGCTTTTAAACAAAAATCGAAAGTGCCCGCGTCGACCGTGGTTTATCGACACGAACATAATCTTTCTTGTAATCTACCTTCGGCTTGAAAATAAATGCAGACAATGATAGCAAAACTTCAAGTAACAAAAATAAAAGAAAACGCGGTTTCATAACGACAACGCTGACGGCGCTCTTGCAGCCGGCGGATTTTGTCTGCGTGTCGTATGCTTTCTTTCGCTGGTCAGTTGCATCCTCGGACGCTGCTTCCGAGACTTTTTTGTAGCGGTTGGTGAGGAAACAGCCACAATGCGTCACCTGACCGTCCAAGAGAGGGCACGGGTAGTCCTTTGGTTTACAGAAACCAGGAGTATGAGGCAAGTGAGATCGAAGTTTCGAGCTACTTTTCGAGCCACTGCACCCACCTGTCGGACTATCATGCGCTGGGTACACCGATTCAACACGGAGAACACTGTGCAGACCAGGCTGCGAGTACTCGAAGAGAGGTCACCACAGCAGAACAAGCGTCACGCCGTGCTTGCGGCATTTGCATTGAACCCACGCCTGTCCGTGCGACACGTCGCAAGGCAACTTGGCATCAGTAAAAGTTTCGTCTGGAGGGTGATCCGCCAACAAATGTATCCGTTCAAGCCACAGGTCCTGATCGAGCTGCAGCCAGATGACTATGAACAGCGAAAGCAGTTTTGCGTGGACGAACTTGGGCGCATCCCCACAAACAGGAACCACCTTCCGTTTTTGCTTTTCACTGACGAAGCTATTTTTTATCTGGATGGGCACGTGAACAAGCAGAACACCCGCTGCTGGTCCGAGACAAACCCCCACTGGATCATTGAAGAGGCTGTCAAGTCACTAAAGGTCGTAGTATGGTGTGGACTTTGGAGGGAAGGCGTTGTCGGTCCATTCTTTTTTGAGGGCACCGTCACCGGCGAATCCCAATTTCGCATGCTCGAACAGGACGTCTTGCCGGAGCTGGAAGCTGCGCACATGCAAAGGGAGGTGTGCATCTTCCAGCAAGACGGAGCACCCCCGCATTACGCCACCACAGTGAGAGACTGGCTTGACAGAACCTTTCCCGGCGACTGGATGGGTCGAGGGTCACCGACAATGCCCTGGCCCCCACGGTCCCCTGACCTGACAATTTGTGATTTTTTTGTTTGGGGTTTCGTGAAAGCCCAGGTCTACGCAGTTCGCGTGCGCACGATGACGGAACTAAAAGAGCGCATTCTATCCGCCTTCGATGCGATCACGGACAACATGCGGGAGGCAGCCTTCAGGGATTATGAGCGAAGACTGCACAAGTGCCTCCAAGTTCGAGGTGGACATGTGGACTGAAGACAACGAGAACTCAAGAGCACATATCTATCCATTTTGTACATATGACCAGCGGCTTTGACTACCGCGAAAACCGCGGGCTTCTGCTGACAGGCTCTTTTCAGAGCCATTAATTGCTGTTTATCTGGAGTTTGCTTTGGCAGCCTCCCGTGTCTCAAAAGTGCGGTCTAAATAGCGTCCAAAGTGACGCATTGTGGCTGTTTTCCCACGAGCCGCGATAAAAAAAAGGTATCGGAAGCAGCGTCCGAGGATACAACCGACCAGCGAAAGAAAGCACACGACACGCAGAGGAAATCCACCGGCTGCAAGAGCGCCGTCAGCGTTGTCGTTATGAAACCGCGTTTTTAATGCGAATAGCATTCTTTGGATACTTCACGCACTTTTCGTCTATGTATCTATCTATCTATCTGGCTATCTAACCTCTTACGCCGTGGGTCGATAAATAAATAAAAAGACCGGCGCCGCCTGGGATTCGAACCGTTGACCCTTTGATCAGCAGGCAGACGCGCTAACCACAGAGCTATGAAGGCAGTCATTCAACGCACTCTAAACGGTTGTTTATATCTTTAGCATAGGACGCGCTTTACAGCGCTGTCACAGCTACCGGTGCGCGCGCGTTCCATGCACGAGGGCTCATTCCGCTCTCGTGAGGCTGAGCACGGCCGCTAGCTCACCCTCTCCCGCGCTCGGGAGAGGGTGATGTAGCAGCCGTGCTCAGCCTCACGAGAGCGGAATGAGCCCTCGTGCATGGAACGCGCGCGCACCGGTAGCTGTGACAGCACTGTAAAGCGCGTCCTATGGTAAAGATATAAACAACCGTTTAGAGTACCGTTGGTTGAGACTAGCTGAGACGCCAGAAAGTCTGGTCGGTACCATTTTGAGTGTTTGTGCGTATGGCGCGTGCTTTGCTCGCCTTCCTAAGTGACACAAACGCACGTGCTGGGCTACGGAGATTGTGCGCAGGGCTGTGAAAGTGTCAACAAATTTAGAATCGCCTCAAGAGTGGGCTGGCGTATCTAGAGTGTGCCGGCCACCTGACGAACGCGCATAACTCCGCACCGTTTGATGCTATTCGCATTAGCGTAGATAATCATTCCCAAAGGATGGGTTCTGCTGATTTTCTTTTATTTTTGTTACTTGAAGTTGTGCTATCATTGTCTCCATTTATTTTCAAGCCAAAGGTAGATTACAAGAAAGATTATGTTCGTGTAAATAAACCACGGTCGACGCGGGCACTTTCGGTTTGTCTTTAAAAGCAAACCGAAACCAGAGCTCTGACCGAAAACCGAAACAAGGAGGTAGCGCCATCTATCAATAGGAGCGTCAAACACACCCCGCACCTCCACTTGGTCGTCTGCGTCGCCGCCCGCCGTTGACCCAGGCAAGTTCCTTGGCCTTATTTTTTACAGAAAGTGAACTACGCTTTGTAATTTTACAAGAAAAAATCGACCTGTGAAATACGCCTTTGACGAAAAATTTAGATTGCTACGTGCAGGCGTCGATTTTTACGGTCCATTCTAGATCGAGCCTGGTGACTTGAGCCATACCACAGGGTGAAACAAGGGGACGGCAGGCTCTTTAAATCGACCGGAAAATTCGGTTTCTTAACCTATCGCGCTACGATTTTGTGCAGCGTTAGGCACAGATGGTGCATTTTTTTTGTAAAATTTGCAAAGAACGAACTTACTTGAGGAAAAAGTAAAGAAAGAAAAAGGCTTAGCTCCTATGGAAACGCAGCGACGCCACCGGTCTTCAAACAACACGGCGCCGTTTCGCACGGGAGACAAGAGATGGCGCAACGAACGCCGCCAACGAACGAGCATACGGCGCCGAGAGCCGGCACTTTAGCAGACGATCCTTTTGACTCAAAAGCGGCTCGCGTTCCGCAGGCGGCGACAGTCGCACAAACAAAAACAGGCGCGGTAACAACAAGGAACTGCAGTTACTTGTCTGCTAAACACGCCGGCTCTCGGCGTCGTCTGCTCGTTCGTTGGCGGCAGTTGGCGTCGCGACCGCTTGCGCCATCTCTTGTCTCTCGTGCGAAACGGCGCCGTGTTGTTTGCAGACCGGTGGCGTCGCTACGTTTCCATAGGAGCTAAGCTCTTTTTTCTTTCTTTACTTTTTCCTCAGGTAAGTTCGCTCTTTGCAAATTTTACAAAAAAAATGCACCATCTGTGGGCAACGCTGCACAAAGTCGTAGCGCGATAGGTTAAGAAACCGAATTTTCCGGTCGATTTAAAGAGCCTGCCGTCTCCTTGTTTCACCCAGTATATAAACTTGCCGTGAGGAGGCAGTCCAGAGATTTTGTTTTTCTTCATAAAGTTGTTCATGATCACGTCAGGTGAATGGATTTACTACGATCCATTGACTTCCATGTTCCATCAAGGGCCAGCCGGAATGTATCAACGTTTTATCCATCTTGCATGTCCCCTGTATCCCCTTTGTCACGGATTCAATTGGCCTTTCATAAGGAGCATCATTTGGATATTTTCAAGTGTCTTCGGGAATTTACCTTGCTTGTTTGTGAATGGATGTCTTTCGCCTAGAATGATTTTTTTCTTTTTGTGGTATTTGTATTTAGTATTTTAGTTTTTGCCGTATTTGTATTTTAGTATTTTAGTGCACCACAGCAGAGACTGAAAAGTTGTTTGTGGGCACAGAAAATAAAGAATTATTATTATTATTATTACCCGCTATCCTTTCAATCAAAGCCAATCAGAGCTCGGCATTGTTCTGACGTCATCGCAACTCCTGCGCAAGGGCAGACGAACTTCCGCTCAGCATATAGTGAGCGAAAGTTCGAGAAACGCAGGGCGTTGGTCATTATGTTCCCCCGTAGTACCCATAGGAACTTTTGAAAAAAAATGTAAGCACCTAAACAAACGCACACGTACACTCGCTGCACCAAACGCCCTACAATTTGACAGGCGAATAGATGTCAGAATTTTTTTCTGCTCCTCTCTACACAACCAAAATAGGCGGATACTTCATTAAAGTGCAACTCCGGTCAATTTCGAACATTTTGATATAGTAGATAAACGCATTTTAAAAAGCACACACGAACGACCCTACCTGATTTGTTTCATAAAAATAAAATATTTTTCGTGGATCGTGTAATGACCATAATAGCAAAAGCAAAACCGAAACTTCGGCAAAGGCAGGCAACATTGTCAGAAGTGGGGGACACCCACGTGCATGGGATAGAAGCAATGAAGTCACAAGACGTGGAGAGGCCATGACGTGAGCCCCGTTGTTTCCGCTGCTCCCGCAAGCCAAGCCTCTGGGTTGCAGATCACGTGACTCTGCATCAAGCGCGCTGCTCGCGCCGCCTGTAGGCTTTGCCCTAGAAACGAAAACGCGAAGGAAAAAAGCCGCTCCCAATTCGAGACTTCACTAAAACGGAAGTACAGCGTTGGCTGCGTCGTACGTCACCCGCTGAATTAGCAGATTTGTTTTACTCGGAGCACCGCAGACTTTGTTGGCCAATTTAATAAACATGTAGGTGGCATTACGTTATATTCAATGTGCGGTCGTTCTAGATGGCACTAAAAAGAACTGCATTGTTTTCTCCCTGCCAAAAATGAAGCGGAGTTGCCCTTTAAACGCTTTTGAGGTATGAGTGCTCAAGGTGTTCAAGGCGTCTTGAATGGAAAAGCCCCGATCTTTGAGGTTAGATGGTTTCATAAAAATTCCACTGCAGCCAATCAATTATCTTGGGAACAAAGCGCATAAAGAGGATCCAGGAATGAAAGCTTTGGGGCCTTCCTCGAACGTGTTTTGCGACACAGGAGATCCTAGAGCGTTTTTCTGTTTTCATCTTGCTTGTTTGTTCGCTTACAATGTGCTCGTGTATTTGACCGCTTTTTGGACATATGCTCATGCTTTCACTCTTTCAACGCGACAGAGTGTTACATTACAACGTAGTACGCAACTGAACGAAGTACATGATGTTTGAAATAGTATTGCTAGAGGGTGCTCGAGCATCAAAGGGCAAAATGCCAGCGTGCAGCTCTTTTAAATTGGACAACATTCCAAACCATGTGTTTTATAGGCAAGAAAGAAGTTTTTCACTTCAGTGGTCTGCGGTGGTAGTGGTTAACTTTCTGTGGAGCTGTAACTTCCTTGTGAATCATGCTAGGGCAGCGCCATTTGAAACCAAATCAGTAGCAATCATAACATGCAGATGGCTAATTCACATACCCTCCTCTGTGGTAATTACTGCATGTGCCTAATGTTTCACTTTTTTGGCCAGACATGCAGCAGGGCGCTGTCTCGCTCTGCGTCCCTCTGCCCTGTCGTGGTCGCAAGCAAGGCCTGAAGCATAATTGCCGTCAACATTGTCTGAAGGTATGTATATACCACTTGACTACTTCCATAGAGGGGTGTGCTCGAGCATCAAAGGGCAAAATGCCAGCGTGCAGCTCTTTTAAATTGGACAACATTCCAAACCATGTGTTTTATAGGCAAGAAAGAAGTTTTTCACTTCAGTGGTCTGCGGTGGTAGTGGTTAACTTTCTGCGGAGCTGTAACTTCCTTGTGAATCATGCTAGGGCAGCGCCATTTGAAACCAAATCAGTAGCAATCATAACATGCAGATGGCTAATTCACATACCCTCCTCTGTGGTAATTACTGCATGTGCCTAATGTTTCACTTTTTTTGGCCAGACATGCAGCAGGGCGCTGTCTCGCTCTGCGTCCCCCTGCCCTGTCGTGGTCGCAAGCAAGGCCTGAAGCATAATTGCCGTCAACATTGTCTGAAGGTATGTATATACCACTTGACTACTTCCATAGAGGGGTGTGCTCGAGCATCAAAGGGCAAAATGCCAGCGTGCAGCTCTTTTAAATTGGACAACATTCCAAACCATGTGTTTTATAGGCAAGAAAGAAGTTTTTCACTTCAGTGGTCTGCGGTGGTAGTGGTTAACTTTCTGCGGAGCTGTAACTTCCTTGTGAATCATGCTAGGGCAGCGCCATTTGAAACCAAATCAGTAGCAATCATAACATGCAGATGGCTAATTCACATACCCTCCTCTGTGGTAATTACTGCATGTGCCTAATGTTTCACTTTTTTTGGCCAGACATGCAGCAGGGCGCTGTCTCGCTCTGCGTCCCCCTGCCCTGTCGTGGTCGCAAGCAAGGCCTGAAGCATAATTGCCGTCAACATTGTCTGAAGGTATGTATATACCACTTGACTACTTCCATAGAGGGGTGTGCTCGAGCATCAAAGGGCAAAATGCCAGCGTGCAGCTCTTTTAAATTGGACAACATTCCAAACCATGTGTTTTATAGGCAAGAAAGAAGTTTTTCACTTCAGTGGTCTGCGGTGGTAGTGGTTAACTTTCTGAGGAGCTGTAACTTCCTTGTGAATCATGCTAGGGCAGCGCCATTTGAAACCAAATCAGTAGCAATCATAACATGCAGATGGCTAATTCACATACCCTCCTCTGTGGTAATTACTGCATGTGCCTAATGTTTCACTTTTTTTGGCCAGACATGCAGCAGGGCGCTGTCTCGCTCTGCGTCCCTCTGTCCTGTCGTGGTCGCAAGCAAGGCCTGAAGCATAATTGCCGTCAACATTGTCTGAAGGTATGTATATACCACTTGACTACTTCCATAGAGGGGTGTGCTCGAGCATCAAAGGGCAAAATGCCAGCGTGCAGCTCTTTTAAATTGGACAACATTCCAAACCATGTGTTTTATAGGCAAGAAAGAAGTTTTTCACTTCAGTGGTCTGCGGTGGTAGTGGTTAACTTTCTGCGGAGCTGTAACTTCCTTGTGAATCATGCTAGGGCAGCGCCATTTGAAACCAAATCAGTAGCAATCATAACATGCAGATGGCTAATTCACATACCCTCCTCTGTGGTAATTACTGCATGTGCCTAATGTTTCACTTTTTTTGGCCAGACATGCAGCAGGGCGCTGTCTCGCTCTGCGTCCCCCTGCCCTGTCGTGGTCGCAAGCAAGGCCTGAAGCATAATTGCCGTCAACATTGTCTGAAGGTATGTATATACCACTTGACTACTTCCATAGAGGGGTGTGCTCGAGCATCAAAGGGCAAAATGCCAGCGTGCAGCTCTTTTAAATTGGACAACATTCCAAACCATGTGTTTTATAGGCAAGAAAGAAGTTTTTCACTTCAGTGGTCTGCGGTGGTAGTGGTTAACTTTCTGCGGAGCTGTAACTTCCTTGTGAATCATGCTAGGGCAGCGCCATTTGAAACCAAATCAGTAGCAATCATAACATGCAGATGGCTAATTCACATACCCTCCTCTGTGGTAATTACTGCATGTGCCTAATGTTTCACTTTTTTGGCCAGACATGCAGCAGGGCGCTGTCTCGCTCTGCGTCCCTCTGTCCTGTCGTGGTCGCAAGCAAGGCCTGAAGCATAATTGCCGTCAACATTGTCTGAAGGTATGTATATACCACTTGACTACTTCCATAGAGGGGTGTGCTCGAGCATCAAAGGGCAAAATGCCAGCGTGCAGCTCTTTTAAATTGGACAACATTCCAAACCATGTGTTTTATAGGCAAGAAAGAAGTTTTTCACTTCAGTGGTCTGCGGTGGTAGTGGTTAACTTTCTGCGGAGCTGTAACTTCCTTGTGAATCATGCTAGGGCAGCGCCATTTGAAACCAAATCAGTAGCAATCATAACATGCAGATGGCTAATTCACATACCCTCCTCTGTGGTAATTACTGCATGTGCCTAATGTTTCACTTTTTTTGGCCAGACATGCAGCAGGGCGCTGTCTCGCTCTGCGTCCCCCTGCCCTGTCGTGGTCGCAAGCAAGGCCTGAAGCATAATTGCCGTCAACATTGTCTGAAGGTATGTATATACCACTTGACTACTTCCATAGAGGGGTGTGCTCGAGCATCAAAGGGCAAAATGCCAGCGTGCAGCTCTTTTAAATTGGACAACATTCCAAACCATGTGTTTTATAGGCAAGAAAGAAGTTTTTCACTTCAGTGGTCTGCGGTGGTAGTGGTTAACTTTCTGCGGAGCTGTAACTTCCTTGTGAATCATGCTAGGGCAGCGCCATTTGAAACCAAATCAGTAGCAATCATAACATGCAGATGGCTAATTCACATACCCTCCTCTGTGGTAATTACTGCATGTGCCTAATGTTTCACTTTTTTTGGCCAGACATGCAGCAGGGCGCTGTCTCGCTCTGCGTCCCCCTGCCCTGTCGTGGTCGCAAGCAAGGCCTGAAGCATAATTGCCGTCAACATTGTCTGAAGGTATGTATATACCACTTGACTACTTCCATAGAGGGGTGTGCTCGAGCATCAAAGGGCAAAATGCCAGCGTGCAGCTCTTTTAAATTGGACAACATTCCAAACCATGTGTTTTATAGGCAAGAAAGAAGTTTTTCACTTCAGTGGTCTGCGGTGGTAGTGGTTAACTTTCTGCGGAGCTGTAACTTCCTTGTGAATCATGCTAGGGCAGCGCCATTTGAAACCAAATCAGTAGCAATCATAACATGCAGATGGCTAATTCACATACCCTCCTCTGTGGTAATTACTGCATGTGCCTAATGTTTCACTTTTTTTGGCCAGACATGCAGCAGGGCGCTGTCTCGCTCTGCGTCCCCCTGCCCTGTCGTGGTCGCAAGCAAGGCCTGAAGCATAATTGCCGTCAACATTGTCTGAAGGTATGTATATACCACTTGACTACTTCCATAGAGGGGTGTGCTCGAGCATCAAAGGGCAAAATGCCAGCGTGCAGCTCTTTTAAATTGGACAACATTCCAAACCATGTGTTTTATAGGCAAGAAAGAAGTTTTTCACTTCAGTGGTCTGCGGTGGTAGTGGTTAACTTTCTGCGGAGCTGTAACTTCCTTGTGAATCATGCTAGGGCAGCGCCATTTGAAACCAAATCAGTAGCAATCATAACATGCAGATGGCTAATTCACATACCCTCCTCTGTGGTAATTACTGCATGTGCCTAATGTTTCACTTTTTTTGGCCAGACATGCAGCAGGGCGCTGTCTCGCTCTGCGTCCCCCTGCCCTGTCGTGGTCGCAAGCAAGGCCTGAAGCATAATTGCCGTCAACATTGTCTGAAGGTATGTATATACCACTTGACTACTTCCATAGAGGGGTGTGCTCGAGCATCAAAGGGCAAAATGCCAGCGTGCAGCTCTTTTAAATTGGACAACATTCCAAACCATGTGTTTTATAGGCAAGAAAGAAGTTTTTCACTTCAGTGGTCTGCGGTGGTAGTGGTTAACTTTCTGCGGAGCTGTAACTTCCTTGTGAATCATGCTAGGGCAGCGCCATTTGAAACCAAATCAGTAGCAATCATAACATGCAGATGGCTAATTCACATACCCTCCTCTGTGGTAATTACTGCATGTGCCTAATGTTTCACTTTTTTTGGCCAGACATGCAGCAGGGCGCTGTCTCGCTCTGCGTCCCCCTGCCCTGTCGTGGTCGCAAGCAAGGCCTGAAGCATAATTGCCGTCAACATTGTCTGAAGGTATGTATATACCACTTGACTACTTCCATAGAGGGGTGTGCTCGAGCATCAAAGGGCAAAATGCCAGCGTGCAGCTCTTTTAAATTGGACAACATTCCAAACCATGTGTTTTATAGGCAAGAAAGAAGTTTTTCACTTCAGTGGTCTGCGGTGGTAGTGGTTAACTTTTCTGCGGAGCTGTAACTTCCTTGTGAATCATGCTAGGGCAGCGCCATTTGAAACCAAATCAGTAGCAATCATAACATGCAGATGGCTAATTCACATACCCTCCTCTGTGGTAATTACTGCATGTGCCTAATGTTTCACTTTTTTTGGCCAGACATGCAGCAGGGCGCTGTCTCGCTCTGCGTCCCTCTGCCCTGTCGTGGTCGCAAGCAAGGCCTGAAGCATAATTGCCGTCAACATTGTCTGAAGGTATGTATATACCACTTGACTACTTCCATAGAGGGGTGTGCTCGAGCATCAAAGGGCAAAATGCCAGCGTGCAGCTCTTTTAAATTGGACAACATTCCAAACCATGTGTTTTATAGGCAAGAAAGAAGTTTTTCACTTCAGTGGTCTGCGGTGGTAGTGGTTAACTTTCTGCGGAGCTGTAACTTCCTTGTGAATCATGCTAGGGCAGCGCCATTTGAAACCAAATCAGTAGCAATCATAACATGCAGATGGCTAATTCACATACCCTCCTCTGTGGTAATTACTGCATGTGCCTAATGTTTCACTTTTTTGGCCAGACATGCAGCAGGGCGCTGTCTCGCTCTGCGTCCCCCTGCCCTGTCGTGGTCGCAAGCAAGGCCTGAAGCATAATTGCCGTCAACATTGTCTGAAGGTATGTATATACCACTTGACTACTTCCATAGAGGGGTGTGCTCGAGCATCAAAGGGCAAAATGCCAGCGTGCAGCTCTTTTAAATTGGACAACATTCCAAACCATGTGTTTTATAGGCAAGAAAGAAGTTTTTCACTTCAGTGGTCTGCGGTGGTAGTGGTTAACTTTCTGAGGAGCTGTAACTTCCTTGTGAATCATGCTAGGGCAGCGCCATTTGAAACCAAATCAGTAGCAATCATAACATGCAGATGGCTAATTCACATACCCTCCTCTGTGGTAATTACTGCATGTGCCTAATGTTTCACTTTTTTTGGCCAGACATGCAGCAGGGCGCTGTCTCGCTCTGCGTCCCTCTGTCCTGTCGTGGTCGCAAGCAAGGCCTGAAGCATAATTGCCGTCAACATTGTCTGAAGGTATGTATATACCACTTGACTACTTCCATAGAGGGGTGTGCTCGAGCATCAAAGGGCAAAATGCCAGCGTGCAGCTCTTTTAAATTGGACAACATTCCAAACCATGTGTTTTATAGGCAAGAAAGAAGTTTTTCACTTCAGTGGTCTGCGGTGGTAGTGGTTAACTTTCTGCGGAGCTGTAACTTCCTTGTGAATCATGCTAGGGCAGCGCCATTTGAAACCAAATCAGTAGCAATCATAACATGCAGATGGCTAATTCACATACCCTCCTCTGTGGTAATTACTGCATGTGCCTAATGTTTCACTTTTTTGGCCAGACATGCAGCAGGGCGCTGTCTCGCTCTGCGTCCCCCTGCCCTGTCGTGGTCGCAAGCAAGGCCTGAAGCATAATTGCCGTCAACATTGTCTGAAGGTATGTATATACCACTTGACTACTTCCATAGAGGGGTGTGCTCGAGCATCAAAGGGCAAAATGCCAGCGTGCAGCTCTTTTAAATTGGACAACATTCCAAACCATGTGTTTTATAGGCAAGAAAGAAGTTTTTCACTTCAGTGGTCTGCGGTGGTAGTGGTTAACTTTTCTGCGGAGCTGTAACTTCCTTGTGAATCATGCTAGGGCAGCGCCATTTGAAACCAAATCAGTAGCAATCATAACATGCAGATGGCTAATTCACATACCCTCCTCTGTGGTAATTACTGCATGTGCCTAATGTTTCACTTTTTTTGGCCAGACATGCAGCAGGGCGCTGTCTCGCTCTGCGTCCCTCTGTCCTGTCGTGGTCGCAAGCAAGGCCTGAAGCATAATTGCCGTCAACATTGTCTGAAGGTATGTATATACCACTTGACTACTTCCATAGAGGGGTGTGCTCGAGCATCAAAGGGCAAAATGCCAGCGTGCAGCTCTTTTAAATTGGACAACATTCCAAACCATGTGTTTTATAGGCAAGAAAGAAGTTTTTCACTTCAGTGGTCTGCGGTGGTAGTGGTTAACTTTTCTGCGGAGCTGTAACTTCCTTGTGAATCATGCTAGGGCAGCGCCATTTGAAACCAAATCAGTAGCAATCATAACATGCAGATGGCTAATTCACATACCCTCCTCTGTGGTAATTACTGCATGTGCCTAATGTTTCACTTTTTTGGCCAGACATGCAGCAGGGCGCTGTCTCGCTCTGCGTCCCCCTGCCCTGTCGTGGTCGCAAGCAAGGCCTGAAGCATAATTGCCGTCAACATTGTCTGAAGGTATGTATATACCACTTGACTACTTCCATAGAGGGGTGTGCTCGAGCATCAAAGGGCAAAATGCCAGCGTGCAGCTCTTTTAAATTGGACAACATTCCAAACCATGTGTTTTATAGGCAAGAAAGAAGTTTTTCACTTCAGTGGTCTGCGGTGGTAGTGGTTAACTTTCTGCGGAGCTGTAACTTCCTTGTGAATCATGCTAGGGCAGCGCCATTTGAAACCAAATCAGTAGCAATCATAACATGCAGATGGCTAATTCACATACCCTCCTCTGTGGTAATTACTGCATGTGCCTAATGTTTCACTTTTTTTGGCCAGACATGCAGCAGGGCGCTGTCTCGCTCTGCGTCCCCCTGCCCTGTCGTGGTCGCAAGCAAGGCCTGAAGCATAATTGCCGTCAACATTGTCTGAAGGTATGTATATACCACTTGACTACTTCCATAGAGGGGTGTGCTCGAGCATCAAAGGGCAAAATGCCAGCGTGCAGCTCTTTTAAATTGGACAACATTCCAAACCATGTGTTTTATAGGCAAGAAAGAAGTTTTTCACTTCAGTGGTCTGCGGTGGTAGTGGTTAACTTTTCTGCGGAGCTGTAACTTCCTTGTGAATCATGCTAGGGCAGCGCCATTTGAAACCAAATCAGTAGCAATCATAACATGCAGATGGCTAATTCACATACCCTCCTCTGTGGTAATTACTGCATGTGCCTAATGTTTCACTTTTTTGGCCAGACATGCAGCAGGGCGCTGTCTCGCTCTGCGTCCCTCTGTCCTGTCGTGGTCGCAAGCAAGGCCTGAAGCATAATTGCCGTCAACATTGTCTGAAGGTATGTATATACCACTTGACTACTTCCATAGAGGGGTGTGCTCGAGCATCAAAGGGCAAAATGCCAGCGTGCAGCTCTTTTAAATTGGACAACATTCCAAACCATGTGTTTTATAGGCAAGAAAGAAGTTTTTCACTTCAGTGGTCTGCGGTGGTAGTGGTTAACTTTCTGCGGAGCTGTAACTTCCTTGTGAATCATGCTAGGGCAGCGCCATTTGAAACCAAATCAGTAGCAATCATAACATGCAGATGGCTAATTCACATACCCTCCTCTGTGGTAATTACTGCATGTGCCTAATGTTTCACTTTTTTTGGCCAGACATGCAGCAGGGCGCTGTCTCGCTCTGCGTCCCCCTGCCCTGTCGTGGTCGCAAGCAAGGCCTGAAGCATAATTGCCGTCAACATTGTCTGAAGGTATGTATATACCACTTGACTACTTCCATAGAGGGGTGTGCTCGAGCATCAAAGGGCAAAATGCCAGCGTGCAGCTCTTTTAAATTGGACAACATTCCAAACCATGTGTTTTATAGGCAAGAAAGAAGTTTTTCACTTCAGTGGTCTGCGGTGGTAGTGGTTAACTTTCTGAGGAGCTGTAACTTCCTTGTGAATCATGCTAGGGCAGCGCCATTTGAAACCAAATCAGTAGCAATCATAACATGCAGATGGCTAATTCACATACCCTCCTCTGTGGTAATTACTGCATGTGCCTAATGTTTCACTTTTTTTGGCCAGACATGCAGCAGGGCGCTGTCTCGCTCTGCGTCCCCCTGCCCTGTCGTGGTCGCAAGCAAGGCCTGAAGCATAATTGCCGTCAACATTGTCTGAAGGTATGTATATACCACTTGACTACTTCCATAGAGGGGTGTGCTCGAGCATCAAAGGGCAAAATGCCAGCGTGCAGCTCTTTTAAATTGGACAACATTCCAAACCATGTGTTTTATAGGCAAGAAAGAAGTTTTTCACTTCAGTGGTCTGCGGTGGTAGTGGTTAACTTTTCTGCGGAGCTGTAACTTCCTTGTGAATCATGCTAGGGCAGCGCCATTTGAAACCAAATCAGTAGCAATCATAACATGCAGATGGCTAATTCACATACCCTCCTCTGTGGTAATTACTGCATGTGCCTAATGTTTCACTTTTTTTGGCCAGACATGCAGCAGGGCGCTGTCTCGCTCTGCGTCCCCCTGCCCTGTCGTGGTCGCAAGCAAGGCCTGAAGCATAATTGCCGTCAACATTGTCTGAAGGTATGTATATACCACTTGACTACTTCCATAGAGGGGTGTGCTCGAGCATCAAAGGGCAAAATGCCAGCGTGCAGCTCTTTTAAATTGGACAACATTCCAAACCATGTGTTTTATAGGCAAGAAAGAAGTTTTTCACTTCAGTGGTCTGCGGTGGTAGTGGTTAACTTTCTGCGGAGCTGTAACTTCCTTGTGAATCATGCTAGGGCAGCGCCATTTGAAACCAAATCAGTAGCAATCATAACATGCAGATGGCTAATTCACATACCCTCCTCTGTGGTAATTACTGCATGTGCCTAATGTTTCACTTTTTTTGGCCAGACATGCAGCAGGGCGCTGTCTCGCTCTGCGTCCCCCTGCCCTGTCGTGGTCGCAAGCAAGGCCTGAAGCATAATTGCCGTCAACATTGTCTGAAGGTATGTATATACCACTTGACTACTTCCATAGAGGGGTGTGCTCGAGCATCAAAGGGCAAAATGCCAGCGTGCAGCTCTTTTAAATTGGACAACATTCCAAACCATGTGTTTTATAGGCAAGAAAGAAGTTTTTCACTTCAGTGGTCTGCGGTGGTAGTGGTTAACTTTCTGCGGAGCTGTAACTTCCTTGTGAATCATGCTAGGGCAGCGCCATTTGAAACCAAATCAGTAGCAATCATAACATGCAGATGGCTAATTCACATACCCTCCTCTGTGGTAATTACTGCATGTGCCTAATGTTTCACTTTTTTTGGCCAGACATGCAGCAGGGCGCTGTCTCGCTCTGCGTCCCCCTGCCCTGTCGTGGTCGCAAGCAAGGCCTGAAGCATAATTGCCGTCAACATTGTCTGAAGGTATGTATATACCACTTGACTACTTCCATAGAGGGGTGTGCTCGAGCATCAAAGGGCAAAATGCCAGCGTGCAGCTCTTTTAAATTGGACAACATTCCAAACCATGTGTTTTATAGGCAAGAAAGAAGTTTTTCACTTCAGTGGTCTGCGGTGGTAGTGGTTAACTTTCTGCGGAGCTGTAACTTCCTTGTGAATCATGCTAGGGCAGCGCCATTTGAAACCAAATCAGTAGCAATCATAACATGCAGATGGCTAATTCACATACCCTCCTCTGTGGTAATTACTGCATGTGCCTAATGTTTCACTTTTTTGGCCAGACATGCAGCAGGGCGCTGTCTCGCTCTGCGTCCCTCTGTCCTGTCGTGGTCGCAAGCAAGGCCTGAAGCATAATTGCCGTCAACATTGTCTGAAGGTATGTATATACCACTTGACTACTTCCATAGAGGGGTGTGCTCGAGCATCAAAGGGCAAAATGCCAGCGTGCAGCTCTTTTAAATTGGACAACATTCCAAACCATGTGTTTTATAGGCAAGAAAGAAGTTTTTCACTTCAGTGGTCTGCGGTGGTAGTGGTTAACTTTCTGCGGAGCTGTAACTTCCTTGTGAATCATGCTAGGGCAGCGCCATTTGAAACCAAATCAGTAGCAATCATAACATGCAGATGGCTAATTCACATACCCTCCTCTGTGGTAATTACTGCATGTGCCTAATGTTTCACTTTTTTTGGCCAGACATGCAGCAGGGCGCTGTCTCGCTCTGCGTCCCCCTGCCCTGTCGTGGTCGCAAGCAAGGCCTGAAGCATAATTGCCGTCAACATTGTCTGAAGGTATGTATATACCACTTGACTACTTCCATAGAGGGGTGTGCTCGAGCATCAAAGGGCAAAATGCCAGCGTGCAGCTCTTTTAAATTGGACAACATTCCAAACCATGTGTTTTATAGGCAAGAAAGAAGTTTTTCACTTCAGTGGTCTGCGGTGGTAGTGGTTAACTTTCTGCGGAGCTGTAACTTCCTTGTGAATCATGCTAGGGCAGCGCCATTTGAAACCAAATCAGTAGCAATCATAACATGCAGATGGCTAATTCACATACCCTCCTCTGTGGTAATTACTGCATGTGCCTAATGTTTCACTTTTTTGGCCAGACATGCAGCAGGGCGCTGTCTCGCTCTGCGTCCCTCTGTCCTGTCGTGGTCGCAAGCAAGGCCTGAAGCATAATTGCCGTCAACATTGTCTGAAGGTATGTATATACCACTTGACTACTTCCATAGAGGGGTGTGCTCGAGCATCAAAGGGCAAAATGCCAGCGTGCAGCTCTTTTAAATTGGACAACATTCCAAACCATGTGTTTTATAGGCAAGAAAGAAGTTTTTCACTTCAGTGGTCTGCGGTGGTAGTGGTTAACTTTCTGCGGAGCTGTAACTTCCTTGTGAATCATGCTAGGGCAGCGCCATTTGAAACCAAATCAGTAGCAATCATAACATGCAGATGGCTAATTCACATACCCTCCTCTGTGGTAATTACTGCATGTGCCTAATGTTTCACTTTTTTGGCCAGACATGCAGCAGGGCGCTGTCTCGCTCTGCGTCCCCCTGCCCTGTCGTGGTCGCAAGCAAGGCCTGAAGCATAATTGCCGTCAACATTGTCTGAAGGTATGTATATACCACTTGACTACTTCCATAGAGGGGTGTGCTCGAGCATCAAAGGGCAAAATGCCAGCGTGCAGCTCTTTTAAATTGGACAACATTCCAAACCATGTGTTTTATAGGCAAGAAAGAAGTTTTTCACTTCAGTGGTCTGCGGTGGTAGTGGTTAACTTTCTGCGGAGCTGTAACTTCCTTGTGAATCATGCTAGGGCAGCGCCATTTGAAACCAAATCAGTAGCAATCATAACATGCAGATGGCTAATTCACATACCCTCCTCTGTGGTAATTACTGCATGTGCCTAATGTTTCACTTTTTTTGGCCAGACATGCAGCAGGGCGCTGTCTCGCTCTGCGTCCCCCTGCCCTGTCGTGGTCGCAAGCAAGGCCTGAAGCATAATTGCCGTCAACATTGTCTGAAGGTATGTATATACCACTTGACTACTTCCATAGAGGGGTGTGCTCGAGCATCAAAGGGCAAAATGCCAGCGTGCAGCTCTTTTAAATTGGACAACATTCCAAACCATGTGTTTTATAGGCAAGAAAGAAGTTTTTCACTTCAGTGGTCTGCGGTGGTAGTGGTTAACTTTCTGCGGAGCTGTAACTTCCTTGTGAATCATGCTAGGGCAGCGCCATTTGAAACCAAATCAGTAGCAATCATAACATGCAGATGGCTAATTCACATACCCTCCTCTGTGGTAATTACTGCATGTGCCTAATGTTTCACTTTTTTTGGCCAGACATGCAGCAGGGCGCTGTCTCGCTCTGCGTCCCCCTGCCCTGTCGTGGTCGCAAGCAAGGCCTGAAGCATAATTGCCGTCAACATTGTCTGAAGGTATGTATATACCACTTGACTACTTCCATAGAGGGGTGTGCTCGAGCATCAAAGGGCAAAATGCCAGCGTGCAGCTCTTTTAAATTGGACAACATTCCAAACCATGTGTTTTATAGGCAAGAAAGAAGTTTTTCACTTCAGTGGTCTGCGGTGGTAGTGGTTAACTTTTCTGCGGAGCTGTAACTTCCTTGTGAATCATGCTAGGGCAGCGCCATTTGAAACCAAATCAGTAGCAATCATAACATGCAGATGGCTAATTCACATACCCTCCTCTGTGGTAATTACTGCATGTGCCTAATGTTTCACTTTTTTTGGCCAGACATGCAGCAGGGCGCTGTCTCGCTCTGCGTCCCTCTGTCCTGTCGTGGTCGCAAGCAAGGCCTGAAGCATAATTGCCGTCAACATTGTCTGAAGGTATGTATATACCACTTGACTACTTCCATAGAGGGGTGTGCTCGAGCATCAAAGGGCAAAATGCCAGCGTGCAGCTCTTTTAAATTGGACAACATTCCAAACCATGTGTTTTATAGGCAAGAAAGAAGTTTTTCACTTCAGTGGTCTGCGGTGGTAGTGGTTAACTTTCTGAGGAGCTGTAACTTCCTTGTGAATCATGCTAGGGCAGCGCCATTTGAAACCAAATCAGTAGCAATCATAACATGCAGATGGCTAATTCACATACCCTCCTCTGTGGTAATTACTGCATGTGCCTAATGTTTCACTTTTTTGGCCAGACATGCAGCAGGGCGCTGTCTCGCTCTGCGTCCCCCTGCCCTGTCGTGGTCGCAAGCAAGGCCTGAAGCATAATTGCCGTCAACATTGTCTGAAGGTATGTATATACCACTTGACTACTTCCATAGAGGGGTGTGCTCGAGCATCAAAGGGCAAAATGCCAGCGTGCAGCTCTTTTAAATTGGACAACATTCCAAACCATGTGTTTTATAGGCAAGAAAGAAGTTTTTCACTTCAGTGGTCTGCGGTGGTAGTGGTTAACTTTTCTGCGGAGCTGTAACTTCCTTGTGAATCATGCTAGGGCAGCGCCATTTGAAACCAAATCAGTAGCAATCATAACATGCAGATGGCTAATTCACATACCCTCCTCTGTGGTAATTACTGCATGTGCCTAATGTTTCACTTTTTTGGCCAGACATGCAGCAGGGCGCTGTCTCGCTCTGCGTCCCTCTGCCCTGTCGTGGTCGCAAGCAAGGCCTGAAGCATAATTGCCGTCAACATTGTCTGAAGGTATGTATATACCACTTGACTACTTCCATAGAGGGGTGTGCTCGAGCATCAAAGGGCAAAATGCCAGCGTGCAGCTCTTTTAAATTGGACAACATTCCAAACCATGTGTTTTATAGGCAAGAAAGAAGTTTTTCACTTCAGTGGTCTGCGGTGGTAGTGGTTAACTTTCTGCGGAGCTGTAACTTCCTTGTGAATCATGCTAGGGCAGCGCCATTTGAAACCAAATCAGTAGCAATCATAACATGCAGATGGCTAATTCACATACCCTCCTCTGTGGTAATTACTGCATGTGCCTAATGTTTCACTTTTTTTGGCCAGACATGCAGCAGGGCGCTGTCTCGCTCTGCGTCCCCCTGCCCTGTCGTGGTCGCAAGCAAGGCCTGAAGCATAATTGCCGTCAACATTGTCTGAAGGTATGTATATACCACTTGACTACTTCCATAGAGGGGTGTGCTCGAGCATCAAAGGGCAAAATGCCAGCGTGCAGCTCTTTTAAATTGGACAACATTCCAAACCATGTGTTTTATAGGCAAGAAAGAAGTTTTTCACTTCAGTGGTCTGCGGTGGTAGTGGTTAACTTTTCTGCGGAGCTGTAACTTCCTTGTGAATCATGCTAGGGCAGCGCCATTTGAAACCAAATCAGTAGCAATCATAACATGCAGATGGCTAATTCACATACCCTCCTCTGTGGTAATTACTGCATGTGCCTAATGTTTCACTTTTTTTGGCCAGACATGCAGCAGGGCGCTGTCTCGCTCTGCGTCCCTCTGCCCTGTCGTGGTCGCAAGCAAGGCCTGAAGCATAATTGCCGTCAACATTGTCTGAAGGTATGTATATACCACTTGACTACTTCCATAGAGGGGTGTGCTCGAGCATCAAAGGGCAAAATGCCAGCGTGCAGCTCTTTTAAATTGGACAACATTCCAAACCATGTGTTTTATAGGCAAGAAAGAAGTTTTTCACTTCAGTGGTCTGCGGTGGTAGTGGTTAACTTTTCTGCGGAGCTGTAACTTCCTTGTGAATCATGCTAGGGCAGCGCCATTTGAAACCAAATCAGTAGCAATCATAACATGCAGATGGCTAATTCACATACCCTCCTCTGTGGTAATTACTGCATGTGCCTAATGTTTCACTTTTTTTGGCCAGACATGCAGCAGGGCGCTGTCTCGCTCTGCGTCCCCCTGCCCTGTCGTGGTCGCAAGCAAGGCCTGAAGCATAATTGCCGTCAACATTGTCTGAAGGTATGTATATACCACTTGACTACTTCCATAGAGGGGTGTGCTCGAGCATCAAAGGGCAAAATGCCAGCGTGCAGCTCTTTTAAATTGGACAACATTCCAAACCATGTGTTTTATAGGCAAGAAAGAAGTTTTTCACTTCAGTGGTCTGCGGTGGTAGTGGTTAACTTTCTGCGGAGCTGTAACTTCCTTGTGAATCATGCTAGGGCAGCGCCATTTGAAACCAAATCAGTAGCAATCATAACATGCAGATGGCTAATTCACATACCCTCCTCTGTGGTAATTACTGCATGTGCCTAATGTTTCACTTTTTTGGCCAGACATGCAGCAGGGCGCTGTCTCGCTCTGCGTCCCTCTGCCCTGTCGTGGTCGCAAGCAAGGCCTGAAGCATAATTGCCGTCAACATTGTCTGAAGGTATGTATATACCACTTGACTACTTCCATAGAGGGGTGTGCTCGAGCATCAAAGGGCAAAATGCCAGCGTGCAGCTCTTTTAAATTGGACAACATTCCAAACCATGTGTTTTATAGGCAAGAAAGAAGTTTTTCACTTCAGTGGTCTGCGGTGGTAGTGGTTAACTTTCTGAGGAGCTGTAACTTCCTTGTGAATCATGCTAGGGCAGCGCCATTTGAAACCAAATCAGTAGCAATCATAACATGCAGATGGCTAATTCACATACCCTCCTCTGTGGTAATTACTGCATGTGCCTAATGTTTCACTTTTTTGGCCAGACATGCAGCAGGGCGCTGTCTCGCTCTGCGTCCCTCTGTCCTGTCGTGGTCGCAAGCAAGGCCTGAAGCATAATTGCCGTCAACATTGTCTGAAGGTATGTATATACCACTTGACTACTTCCATAGAGGGGTGTGCTCGAGCATCAAAGGGCAAAATGCCAGCGTGCAGCTCTTTTAAATTGGACAACATTCCAAACCATGTGTTTTATAGGCAAGAAAGAAGTTTTTCACTTCAGTGGTCTGCGGTGGTAGTGGTTAACTTTTCTGCGGAGCTGTAACTTCCTTGTGAATCATGCTAGGGCAGCGCCATTTGAAACCAAATCAGTAGCAATCATAACATGCAGATGGCTAATTCACATACCCTCCTCTGTGGTAATTACTGCATGTGCCTAATGTTTCACTTTTTTTGGCCAGACATGCAGCAGGGCGCTGTCTCGCTCTGCGTCCCTCTGTCCTGTCGTGGTCGCAAGCAAGGCCTGAAGCATAATTGCCGTCAACATTGTCTGAAGGTATGTATATACCACTTGACTACTTCCATAGAGGGGTGTGCTCGAGCATCAAAGGGCAAAATGCCAGCGTGCAGCTCTTTTAAATTGGACAACATTCCAAACCATGTGTTTTATAGGCAAGAAAGAAGTTTTTCACTTCAGTGGTCTGCGGTGGTAGTGGTTAACTTTTCTGCGGAGCTGTAACTTCCTTGTGAATCATGCTAGGGCAGCGCCATTTGAAACCAAATCAGTAGCAATCATAACATGCAGATGGCTAATTCACATACCCTCCTCTGTGGTAATTACTGCATGTGCCTAATGTTTCACTTTTTTTGGCCAGACATGCAGCAGGGCGCTGTCTCGCTCTGCGTCCCCCTGCCCTGTCGTGGTCGCAAGCAAGGCCTGAAGCATAATTGCCGTCAACATTGTCTGAAGGTATGTATATACCACTTGACTACTTCCATAGAGGGGTGTGCTCGAGCATCAAAGGGCAAAATGCCAGCGTGCAGCTCTTTTAAATTGGACAACATTCCAAACCATGTGTTTTATAGGCAAGAAAGAAGTTTTTCACTTCAGTGGTCTGCGGTGGTAGTGGTTAACTTTCTGAGGAGCTGTAACTTCCTTGTGAATCATGCTAGGGCAGCGCCATTTGAAACCAAATCAGTAGCAATCATAACATGCAGATGGCTAATTCACATACCCTCCTCTGTGGTAATTACTGCATGTGCCTAATGTTTCACTTTTTTTGGCCAGACATGCAGCAGGGCGCTGTCTCGCTCTGCGTCCCTCTGTCCTGTCGTGGTCGCAAGCAAGGCCTGAAGCATAATTGCCGTCAACATTGTCTGAAGGTATGTATATACCACTTGACTACTTCCATAGAGGGGTGTGCTCGAGCATCAAAGGGCAAAATGCCAGCGTGCAGCTCTTTTAAATTGGACAACATTCCAAACCATGTGTTTTATAGGCAAGAAAGAAGTTTTTCACTTCAGTGGTCTGCGGTGGTAGTGGTTAACTTTCTGCGGAGCTGTAACTTCCTTGTGAATCATGCTAGGGCAGCGCCATTTGAAACCAAATCAGTAGCAATCATAACATGCAGATGGCTAATTCACATACCCTCCTCTGTGGTAATTACTGCATGTGCCTAATGTTTCACTTTTTTTGGCCAGACATGCAGCAGGGCGCTGTCTCGCTCTGCGTCCCCCTGCCCTGTCGTGGTCGCAAGCAAGGCCTGAAGCATAATTGCCGTCAACATTGTCTGAAGGTATGTATATACCACTTGACTACTTCCATAGAGGGGTGTGCTCGAGCATCAAAGGGCAAAATGCCAGCGTGCAGCTCTTTTAAATTGGACAACATTCCAAACCATGTGTTTTATAGGCAAGAAAGAAGTTTTTCACTTCAGTGGTCTGCGGTGGTAGTGGTTAACTTTCTGAGGAGCTGTAACTTCCTTGTGAATCATGCTAGGGCAGCGCCATTTGAAACCAAATCAGTAGCAATCATAACATGCAGATGGCTAATTCACATACCCTCCTCTGTGGTAATTACTGCATGTGCCTAATGTTTCACTTTTTTTGGCCAGACATGCAGCAGGGCGCTGTCTCGCTCTGCGTCCCCCTGCCCTGTCGTGGTCGCAAGCAAGGCCTGAAGCATAATTGCCGTCAACATTGTCTGAAGGTATGTATATACCACTTGACTACTTCCATAGAGGGGTGTGCTCGAGCATCAAAGGGCAAAATGCCAGCGTGCAGCTCTTTTAAATTGGACAACATTCCAAACCATGTGTTTTATAGGCAAGAAAGAAGTTTTTCACTTCAGTGGTCTGCGGTGGTAGTGGTTAACTTTCTGAGGAGCTGTAACTTCCTTGTGAATCATGCTAGGGCAGCGCCATTTGAAACCAAATCAGTAGCAATCATAACATGCAGATGGCTAATTCACATACCCTCCTCTGTGGTAATTACTGCATGTGCCTAATGTTTCACTTTTTTTGGCCAGACATGCAGCAGGGCGCTGTCTCGCTCTGCGTCCCCCTGCCCTGTCGTGGTCGCAAGCAAGGCCTGAAGCATAATTGCCGTCAACATTGTCTGAAGGTATGTATATACCACTTGACTACTTCCATAGAGGGGTGTGCTCGAGCATCAAAGGGCAAAATGCCAGCGTGCAGCTCTTTTAAATTGGACAACATTCCAAACCATGTGTTTTATAGGCAAGAAAGAAGTTTTTCACTTCAGTGGTCTGCGGTGGTAGTGGTTAACTTTTCTGCGGAGCTGTAACTTCCTTGTGAATCATGCTAGGGCAGCGCCATTTGAAACCAAATCAGTAGCAATCATAACATGCAGATGGCTAATTCACATACCCTCCTCTGTGGTAATTACTGCATGTGCCTAATGTTTCACTTTTTTTGGCCAGACATGCAGCAGGGCGCTGTCTCGCTCTGCGTCCCTCTGTCCTGTCGTGGTCGCAAGCAAGGCCTGAAGCATAATTGCCGTCAACATTGTCTGAAGGTATGTATATACCACTTGACTACTTCCATAGAGGGGTGTGCTCGAGCATCAAAGGGCAAAATGCCAGCGTGCAGCTCTTTTAAATTGGACAACATTCCAAACCATGTGTTTTATAGGCAAGAAAGAAGTTTTTCACTTCAGTGGTCTGCGGTGGTAGTGGTTAACTTTTCTGCGGAGCTGTAACTTCCTTGTGAATCATGCTAGGGCAGCGCCATTTGAAACCAAATCAGTAGCAATCATAACATGCAGATGGCTAATTCACATACCCTCCTCTGTGGTAATTACTGCATGTGCCTAATGTTTCACTTTTTTTGGCCAGACATGCAGCAGGGCGCTGTCTCGCTCTGCGTCCCTCTGCCCTGTCGTGGTCGCAAGCAAGGCCTGAAGCATAATTGCCGTCAACATTGTCTGAAGGTATGTATATACCACTTGACTACTTCCATAGAGGGGTGTGCTCGAGCATCAAAGGGCAAAATGCCAGCGTGCAGCTCTTTTAAATTGGACAACATTCCAAACCATGTGTTTTATAGGCAAGAAAGAAGTTTTTCACTTCAGTGGTCTGCGGTGGTAGTGGTTAACTTTCTGCGGAGCTGTAACTTCCTTGTGAATCATGCTAGGGCAGCGCCATTTGAAACCAAATCAGTAGCAATCATAACATGCAGATGGCTAATTCACATACCCTCCTCTGTGGTAATTACTGCATGTGCCTAATGTTTCACTTTTTTGGCCAGACATGCAGCAGGGCGCTGTCTCGCTCTGCGTCCCCTGCCCTGTCGTGGTCGCAAGCAAGGCCTGAAGCATAATTGCCGTCAACATTGTCTGAAGGTATGTATATACCACTTGACTACTTCCATAGAGGGGTGTGCTCGAGCATCAAAGGGCAAAATGCCAGCGTGCAGCTCTTTTAAATTGGACAACATTCCAAACCATGTGTTTTATAGGCAAGAAAGAAGTTTTTCACTTCAGTGGTCTGCGGTGGTAGTGGTTAACTTTCTGAGGAGCTGTAACTTCCTTGTGAATCATGCTAGGGCAGCGCCATTTGAAACCAAATCAGTAGCAATCATAACATGCAGATGGCTAATTCACATACCCTCCTCTGTGGTAATTACTGCATGTGCCTAATGTTTCACTTTTTTGGCCAGACATGCAGCAGGGCGCTGTCTCGCTCTGCGTCCCTCTGTCCTGTCGTGGTCGCAAGCAAGGCCTGAAGCATAATTGCCGTCAACATTGTCTGAAGGTATGTATATACCACTTGACTACTTCCATAGAGGGGTGTGCTCGAGCATCAAAGGGCAAAATGCCAGCGTGCAGCTCTTTTAAATTGGACAACATTCCAAACCATGTGTTTTATAGGCAAGAAAGAAGTTTTTCACTTCAGTGGTCTGCGGTGGTAGTGGTTAACTTTTCTGCGGAGCTGTAACTTCCTTGTGAATCATGCTAGGGCAGCGCCATTTGAAACCAAATCAGTAGCAATCATAACATGCAGATGGCTAATTCACATACCCTCCTCTGTGGTAATTACTGCATGTGCCTAATGTTTCACTTTTTTGGCCAGACATGCAGCAGGGCGCTGTCTCGCTCTGCGTCCCCCTGCCCTGTCGTGGTCGCAAGCAAGGCCTGAAGCATAATTGCCGTCAACATTGTCTGAAGGTATGTATATACCACTTGACTACTTCCATAGAGGGGTGTGCTCGAGCATCAAAGGGCAAAATGCCAGCGTGCAGCTCTTTTAAATTGGACAACATTCCAAACCATGTGTTTTATAGGCAAGAAAGAAGTTTTTCACTTCAGTGGTCTGCGGTGGTAGTGGTTAACTTTCTGAGGAGCTGTAACTTCCTTGTGAATCATGCTAGGGCAGCGCCATTTGAAACCAAATCAGTAGCAATCATAACATGCAGATGGCTAATTCACATACCCTCCTCTGTGGTAATTACTGCATGTGCCTAATGTTTCACTTTTTTGGCCAGACATGCAGCAGGGCGCTGTCTCGCTCTGCGTCCCCCTGCCCTGTCGTGGTCGCAAGCAAGGCCTGAAGCATAATTGCCGTCAACATTGTCTGAAGGTATGTATATACCACTTGACTACTTCCATAGAGGGGTGTGCTCGAGCATCAAAGGGCAAAATGCCAGCGTGCAGCTCTTTTAAATTGGACAACATTCCAAACCATGTGTTTTATAGGCAAGAAAGAAGTTTTTCACTTCAGTGGTCTGCGGTGGTAGTGGTTAACTTTCTGAGGAGCTGTAACTTCCTTGTGAATCATGCTAGGGCAGCGCCATTTGAAACCAAATCAGTAGCAATCATAACATGCAGATGGCTAATTCACATACCCTCCTCTGTGGTAATTACTGCATGTGCCTAATGTTTCACTTTTTTGGCCAGACATGCAGCAGGGCGCTGTCTCGCTCTGCGTCCCCCTGCCCTGTCGTGGTCGCAAGCAAGGCCTGAAGCATAATTGCCGTCAACATTGTCTGAAGGTATGTATATACCACTTGACTACTTCCATAGAGGGGTGTGCTCGAGCATCAAAGGGCAAAATGCCAGCGTGCAGCTCTTTTAAATTGGACAACATTCCAAACCATGTGTTTTATAGGCAAGAAAGAAGTTTTTCACTTCAGTGGTCTGCGGTGGTAGTGGTTAACTTTCTGAGGAGCTGTAACTTCCTTGTGAATCATGCTAGGGCAGCGCCATTTGAAACCAAATCAGTAGCAATCATAACATGCAGATGGCTAATTCACATACCCTCCTCTGTGGTAATTACTGCATGTGCCTAATGTTTCACTTTTTTTGGCCAGACATGCAGCAGGGCGCTGTCTCGCTCTGCGTCCCTCTGTCCTGTCGTGGTCGCAAGCAAGGCCTGAAGCATAATTGCCGTCAACATTGTCTGAAGGTATGTATATACCACTTGACTACTTCCATAGAGGGGTGTGCTCGAGCATCAAAGGGCAAAATGCCAGCGTGCAGCTCTTTTAAATTGGACAACATTCCAAACCATGTGTTTTATAGGCAAGAAAGAAGTTTTTCACTTCAGTGGTCTGCGGTGGTAGTGGTTAACTTTTCTGCGGAGCTGTAACTTCCTTGTGAATCATGCTAGGGCAGCGCCATTTGAAACCAAATCAGTAGCAATCATAACATGCAGATGGCTAATTCACATACCCTCCTCTGTGGTAATTACTGCATGTGCCTAATGTTTCACTTTTTTTGGCCAGACATGCAGCAGGGCGCTGTCTCGCTCTGCGTCCCCTGCCCTGTCGTGGTCGCAAGCAAGGCCTGAAGCATAATTGCCGTCAACATTGTCTGAAGGTATGTATATACCACTTGACTACTTCCATAGAGGGGTGTGCTCGAGCATCAAAGGGCAAAATGCCAGCGTGCAGCTCTTTTAAATTGGACAACATTCCAAACCATGTGTTTTATAGGCAAGAAAGAAGTTTTTCACTTCAGTGGTCTGCGGTGGTAGTGGTTAACTTTCTGCGGAGCTGTAACTTCCTTGTGAATCATGCTAGGGCAGCGCCATTTGAAACCAAATCAGTAGCAATCATAACATGCAGATGGCTAATTCACATACCCTCCTCTGTGGTAATTACTGCATGTGCCTAATGTTTCACTTTTTTTGGCCAGACATGCAGCAGGGCGCTGTCTCGCTCTGCGTCCCCCTGCCCTGTCGTGGTCGCAAGCAAGGCCTGAAGCATAATTGCCGTCAACATTGTCTGAAGGTATGTATATACCACTTGACTACTTCCATAGAGGGGTGTGCTCGAGCATCAAAGGGCAAAATGCCAGCGTGCAGCTCTTTTAAATTGGACAACATTCCAAACCATGTGTTTTATAGGCAAGAAAGAAGTTTTTCACTTCAGTGGTCTGCGGTGGTAGTGGTTAACTTTCTGCGGAGCTGTAACTTCCTTGTGAATCATGCTAGGGCAGCGCCATTTGAAACCAAATCAGTAGCAATCATAACATGCAGATGGCTAATTCACATACCCTCCTCTGTGGTAATTACTGCATGTGCCTAATGTTTCACTTTTTTGGCCAGACATGCAGCAGGGCGCTGTCTCGCTCTGCGTCCCTCTGCCCTGTCGTGGTCGCAAGCAAGGCCTGAAGCATAATTGCCGTCAACATTGTCTGAAGGTATGTATATACCACTTGACTACTTCCATAGAGGGGTGTGCTCGAGCATCAAAGGGCAAAATGCCAGCGTGCAGCTCTTTTAAATTGGACAACATTCCAAACCATGTGTTTTATAGGCAAGAAAGAAGTTTTTCACTTCAGTGGTCTGCGGTGGTA
>JAZHYW010041358.1:0-39202 GCA_037355805.1 Ixodes ricinus | reverse complement strand
TTGAGGTCTGTCGGTGTCCGTTGTTTCTGTTTGTCGCTCTCGAGGAACTCGGGCAGGACTAGAACTTGTCCCTGTCTTATTCTTCGTGTCCGTCTCTATTGGCGCGTTCAGAGTTTTCTCGGCATTAATGCACCAACTAGCGCCAACAATTAAAACAAAATTCCTAAAGCTATGGTTGGCTGGGGACGACCGTGGACGTGGCATTCGCAGCGAAAAGCATAACGTATCTTACTTATATCGAATCTTGTTTCTGCAAATGTGTAGGCATAACTCACCGGCAACTTCTTGAGCACACTGCTGGTAAATAGTTGGTTACTGGTATTGCGGGTGGTGAGCAACGTCTGGTCCGATTTCTGTGTCCCTAAACGTAAAACTTTTTTTTTAACGTATGATTGATTTTATGGTTTTTGCCACATTGCCGAGTTAGAAATACATTTACATCGCAAGGCGATGATACTTTCAAAATTAGCAAAGATTTGAAAAATTAAGAAACCTGACCCCCCCTTCCTCTTGATTACGCTTTTGAATGGCGGAACATTCAGTATACATGGCGCGAACATCGTTTTGCTCTCGCCATGCCATATCGAAAGCGTTC
Organism: Ixodes ricinus; assembly: GCA_037355805.1. Classification (NCBI taxonomy): domain Eukaryota; kingdom Metazoa; phylum Arthropoda; class Arachnida; order Ixodida; family Ixodidae; genus Ixodes; species Ixodes ricinus. The sequence goes on along the minus strand of JAZHYW010041358.1, from coordinate 38,607 downwards.
ACGCAACTTGTTCTTCTTTTGCGTTGAATATGTATTTTTTTACTTTTTCCAGGTTGAAATGTCTTGTTTTTCGTCGCCGAATACCCTATATACAGGAACCACTTAACTGGAAACGAGGGTGAACAAAACATGTCTGTACTTCGGAGTTTGTTTTTCCTCTTCTTACTTTCTTTTAAACTGCACCTTTACGGGACTTAACCATTACGGAAACTCTGCGAGGTTTGCAATCTGCGTCCAAGCCAGGGCAGGTATACCTATGTTTTTGACGGATGGATTGCTTCTTCGAATGACGCCGATACGAATCAGAACCGCGCAGTCACTGCCAACTATGACCGAACTATACAAGGCCTTTCTGACCGTCATTCCGGCATGAAAACATTCGTACAAATAAAGCAATGAACGGAGCGCACTGAATCTTTTTCACAAACGTGCCATTAAATATTGTATTTCTAATACTCGAATGTCAGAACTGTGGGTGTTACGGAAAAAAAAAAATTAGCTCTAATAATACAGTTTTTTTTATTTTTTTTTAACAAGGAGGAAAACGGCTAAAAAATGAAGTCTGATTAACTCTGCTACTCATATATGGTACCACACCCACTCGTATTTGCTGGATCTTCTTTATGATGTAGATCTCAAAGAAGCTTTCACGTTTTTCGCTTCATGTTAATCCACAAGGCGGTTTTTACCGTTTTCTTCCCTGTGCCTTAGGCAAACAATGACTTTGTTAGTCGTATTTTTTTTTCGTCGAACACCTACATTCTTGAGGTTTGAGTATGATTAATGCACGACCTGAAGACAGCCTTGGGAAAAGTTTAATTGGACTCAAGTTATTGGTTTATTTATACAAGTATTTTTACACCCCAATTGACGTTCAGAAGCGTGACATACACAGTAACAAAGGCAGACAGTTACATGATATAATCTCATCATCCTTATTATCTCTGGCTCCTTAGTATATCTTTTTTTTCTTTTTTTCTTTTTTGCCGACCTCCCACAGTTTGCAAGGAACGAAAACTTCCGTTCCACAAGGCGACTTAGGCGCTCGGGAGATCATTAGCCGCACGAAGGGCGCAGTGGCGCGGCCTGGCGCTAAACCCTTCCAGGAATCCGGAATGCGTAATTTTGGCGATCGTCCTTTCTCTCCCCCGTGCGAGGCGAATTTGCCACACCCGACATTTCCAGCTCGCGCTCGGACGTCATTAGGAACCGAGGCGTCAGGAGACATTAGTCGAGCGACGTCTGTGTTCGCTTCGCTCCTCCCTGTCTCTCTTGGTAGCCCCAAGAATCTCTCTCAGTCGCGCCTTTACTGAAAAAAAAAAGAAAAAAAGACAGCTTATTTATTTGCGCTTTTTTTTTTGGAGAGGAGATTGGTACCGTCGCTGCTAAGTTAAGAGAAAACCCTATGGGGACAACAACATGGAGTATTTGTTTGCGTTTAGGACGCTTGCGCTCGGCACACAACAGCGGTCGGTGACAGGTCAAAAACAATGCTCGGGTCTCCTGAACGCGCTCGTTGTCTAACACCGCGGCCATAGCCTCCTATATACTGACAAAAGAAAAGCACGACAGCTTCAACCCTTACAAAGTTTCCCTGATGGCTTGAAATTCCATGGATCGCTTTCTTTTCGCCGCATGCGACAGTTCCCACTTTTTCTCGCGCGCTTTTTCAGAGCTAGAGCCACTAAATGAGCTACGCTTAGAGTGTCGGCACTCCGTTCCACGATCTGCTAGTGGGCGGCGCCATCTTCGTTGCTTAGTGCAGAGCAGACGCAACGGTCGACCGTCACAATTAAAATATGCGACTTCCTCTGCTTTAAACGAGTCGTTAGGAAGCTCAGATTATATCTTTGGCTTTGTCGCGAACAGTTTTAACATGTCTGGACGACGGAAAAGCGTTTCCTGCGATTTCAGATAAAGCTTAAGATAACTGGCCATCATGATTTGAACCACTCTGATGGCTAGAGTGTAGTAGACTCCAAAGCGTAGCTTATTTAGTGGCTCTAGTCAGAGCTACTCTCTTCCGTCTATTATATAGTACGTAAAGTCAGCTAAGTGTAGGTGCACGTAACCACGGGCAGGCGAGAATAGTTATGAGTACAAAAAAAGCTAATAGACCGACCTCACCAGCCAGTTTCGTTACCCCACCGCGGCCGGTATGCATCGTGGGAACTGTATGGTGGCTATAACGGGAGGTGTGCCGAACAGAAAATCGATAGCATGCCACTTGTTGCTGACGCCGGTGGCATCGGTACCTGCACCTGGTGCCATCGGGCGGCGCACAATGGCACCACGCGTAGAACTGCGTCCTGCATGAGCACGCGGAGTACGAGACGCTCTCGTGCCCCGCGCGCTCGCGCACAACACTTGAGACGCTTCACGCTACGCACCTTCGATCATGAATGCACCTGTAAAGCCTCTCTATCCTGGGAGACCGACTAAGAAACCTAACATCTACAAAGAAAGTTAGGCTGGTTCCGTATCAAAGTGATAGTGAGGAATCGCACTATTCTCAGAGCACCAACTATTCCCCGAATCTCCTTACCCACCGCTGACGAAATCTAAGTAGCGAAATCGATTTCCAGTGCTTCCTGAATAGGAAATCAGGAAGGAAGTGGAACGTTTCCGTCACTTCCTCCCCCCCCTCTTACACACACACACACAACACACGCACTCTACTGATCTTCTGACTGTCTTCTCTAAGCCTTTTTTTAGAGCTACTCAAAGCGCGAGGAACGGTCAACTTTTTCGGGACTCTTCACACTTTTTGTTTTCTTTTAGAATGTAGCATTCCTGGGTAGGGAAGGGTAAATATCAGTCAACGTTTCTAAAACACTCAGTTGGGAAACTCACCCTGAAACACGGACCGCTCGCGTCCACCGAGACCAAACTAAATACGATAACAGCGCCACCCTTTACCGACTAATCAAAACATGGAAGTTCATTTATATTGCTACCGCGAAATGGCACAGCGAGATGGCGCCACCGGCCCTTGCGCGACTCGACCTGAACCGCTACGTGCAGACGTGCAGTTCCCGGAGTGGCCGCTGCGGGAGAAATGGCGGCGTTGCGATCGCCGTTAGTTTAAAGCCCTTCATCCTGGGAAAAGTGGGGATATTCATTGTTGGGGAAGTGCTCAAGACACGTACCGCGCGCCACTTCTGGGAAGAACATGGCGTCTGAAATTGAGCTCAGTGGTGCGCTGTGCCGCCATGATCTTCCCAAGGACTGCATGTTGCACGTGCCTCTTGCATCGACGCACTTCACTGATGTCCACTATAGGGGCTGGATGGAGCATAGCTGCTCTTCGAGCCTGGCGCCAGTGAAGCCACCGGAAGTTTGATGCTTGTCCCGGAAGTCGGGCGTGCGTTGGGCTTCCTAGTGCATCCAGACGATATTTTGGTCCATGCTTTTTGTGTCTAGACTGGGTTTTAATACTTACGTTCTGAATTAAATCCCGAGAATAAGGCATTTGAACGTGGGACATATATACGCACCCTTGATCAACTAGAATCTCAAAATTTTCACATCGAATGGCTTCCCAGGAGACTTCTCGGGTCCGCATGCGCTGTTACTCCGCAACAAGCAGGCTCTCTTGGGATGACAAGAAAAAACCCAGCGCCCTGAATGCTGTTCGATGCAGCACTTGGAAGAGTTGAAAAGCCTGTCAAGAGCGTACTTCCGGGGCAAGCCGTTTACTTCCGGTGGCTTCATACCTACCTGTTCAAAGCGCCATCCAGCCCTTCATAATGGAGAGTCAGTGACGCACTTTGCGCTACTTTTCAAACATGAAGGGGCTTTACATTAGTTCGGTTCTCGAGTACGGATCGAAGCCACTTTTCAAAGCAGGCTCAATGGCAGTTTCCCAAATGAGTTGTTCTAATAACTTTGAAACCAGTGCTGTAAACGTGACCAAATAAACGTAACCAAACACGTCATTCGTTACTTGCAAATAAAAGGAACGCGTTTCCGTTACCAATTATCGATAAAAAAAGTAACCCACATTACTTTTGCCTTGCGTTTTGAACATGAAATTAAATGTTTGACTGTTTTGAGGTTAGAGGTGTGCATAAGCGCCACACTTTAAAACAAATTATGTCCACGCAGAATCTTCACATAATTAGTAATTACCTTACCTTCTTTATGGTTTTACCTAACTACTTACGAGGAAAAACACGAAGAAAAACGCCGAAAAACGCAGATTCAAATAGCGTGGAGCCTAAGAAAAGAAATTGATGTGTTTTGGGAAGATGTAATACTAACGCGAGTAGGTTTCCCGTTGCTCGAAATAAGTATACCGTAATGGCGTTATGCGTTACCGTTTTGAAAAAGAAAATGTAACGAGAACGTTATGCCTTGCTGTTTTGAAAATGTGACGAGTACGTTCTACTACGTTACAGAAAAAGTGACCCGTTACCTGTAACGCTGTCATTGGTAACGCGATACCGATAACACTGGTAGATACCGGCGTAATAACGAAAACGCGAAATACGTGCGGCTTGACGAAATTGGCCACCCCTCACTTACCATGCATAAGCAAATAGGTACGTATAAAAACAAATGAAGAAACTGCAAGATCAATATGACTCTCAATTTTCTAAACTCTCGGCATGCAGTCCTTTCGAATATCAAAACACATTCGCGAAAATCAGCACAAACGTCTTTTGGACGGTTTTGTCTTCCCTGTTCTCCTTTTTTATGAACCCGCTAAACGACATAAAAGCCCAAAGGACCATCGGTAGCTCCTCCGCCCAATAAAAACAGCAAGGCACAACGAATTTCGTGCCATTGCCAGATGCGTCTCAAAACCCCTTCCCAAGACAAACTCAACACGTGGGAGCAAATGCGAATTCGTAAGAAAATTCGAGGAGCAAGAGAAAAAAAAATCAGCACAAAACAAATTGTCCGGATGTATCTTTTTCTCTCTCTCTAAGAGACAGCACGACAGAACTTATTCCACGAGCGTATTACGCGAAACTATACGCAAAATAAATAGATTCATATAAATCAGACGGTGGGAATGCGCGTTCGTTCTGCCGGGAACAATTGAGCGGAAAGACAAACATAAAGCGATAAAATTTAACAACGCAAAATGAAACCCTAAGTGATGATGGAACGACACAGGAGGAAAGAGCGAGTGAGCCAGCGAAAGCACGAAAAAAGGACTGCGAACAGTGAACGGCAGTCGAAAGGATGGAAGCAGAAAGCAGTCATCCAGCAAGGAAGGAAGGAAAAAGAAAGAAGGTGCGTGAGAGAGTTTTCTTTGCACGGATGGACAAACCGAGAGGAGAACGATCATCCTTCCTTCCAACTCGAAATTATCACAAGCGAAATTCGGCGAGGATGGAGAAAAAAAAAATACAGAAAGCGGAGCAAGGACTGTAAGGGGGCGAAAGGGAGAAAGAAGACAGACGTTAGAGAGGAGGGTAAAAAAAGAGTGTTTAATAAATAACCGGGAGCTGAAAGGGGGAAACGGAAGGGGAGAGGAGACAGGTGGTGCTTATAATCGAGTTCTTGGGCAAGGTCAAGTTCGCTCGGCTGCCAGTCGTGCCTCGCTCGCGCTCGTCCTCGGCAGCGGTGAAGGTACTCTCGGAAAGAACTGAACCCGTCTCGGAGAAGGAGAGAGCGCGCGAGAGAGGGAACGGGGAGACCTCAGTTTTTGCTCTTGGAATACCGGCCACGAGAAGACATTGGAGCGCAGGAAGTCGGGCCGGTTCGCGCGCTCGAAGCTAGCGGAGGAAGCAAGATTTTTCGCTTGTTTTTTGTGTAACGAAGTTTCTTTGTTCCGCGCTCGCAACAGGCGACAGATGTATGCAGCAGAGAAAGACAGTCATTGGAAATATATTAGCACGAAGAATTGGGGCAGTTTTCACGATGTTGACTTTTAGGTCTTCGATGGGCATACGAAGTGCACTCACGCACAAATAAATTTCGCTCAAACCACCGATGAGCTCAGGGAAAGATCTAAGACGGCAACTTTATAACATTTGTATGCTCTGCTTGAACAAGTAACGTAATCTCAGGAGTCTATCACGAAAAGGTAGCTAGTCAACAAGAAAAATCTGATTTTTACTGCTGTGGCCCACCTCCAATATACATGTTTGTCTTGACGCGTATGACACGTGAAAACCTGATAAAGTATCGTGAAGTTGCTTCCAGTCCTCTCAACATGTGCGGCACAAACCAAGACGCGCAATCCCGAAAAACAGTGGGGCTCCAAGTTTCAGGCAGCCAGGAAAAGGTTATATACCGGGAACACACAGATCAGCCGGTCCATTATCGAACTAACACTCACATATACACTTACACGTCGCAAACCCCTATATTTTGCTTTGCATTCCCGTCAACCAACATTTGGTGCCCAACGTGGGGCACCTAGTTTTCATATTTTTTACATCTAAGATGGATTGAATTAAGACGTAGAGGATCCACGAAGTGGAACCTTTCTGGTGTAGTCAAGATACAGAACCAACCCACACAAAATTACTGAATCACACACACACACGAAAAAAAAAACAAGTTAAAGAAATTATCGCATTCACGAGCCGGACGCGTACGGCTTCCAAAACTCACCCTTTTCCTCCGCCTGCTCCGCTCAACTTCCCACTCCGACGCGACGTGGCCCTCGCCTCCTCTCCACACCGAGTCCCCACATGAGCCTGTCATCCGTTCCTCTTCCTTCAAAGTTGGCCGACAAAAGCCCCCGAACCAACACCCGCCGCGACAACCAGCAACCGAACGACCCCCACCGTCACCACCATCACCACAAACCGCGCGAAGAAACCACCACCGAAAGAAGTGTCACCGCATCACCACCGCCAGCCGAACATTCCACGCGCACAGCTTCAGGCCGAGCAGACGAAGAAGTGGACGATCGGGTAAATGTACTCGATTCTTACGTACTGCGATAACAACAAGGTGTTGTTGGTCCGGCCGTGGTGTTGGTGGTGGTAGTCGGTGCGACGTGTTGGTAGGATTCCCGTGGCAAACTCTCTCGCTCAAGCGCGCGAGAGTGGCTGGAGCGAGCGTCCGAAATATTTCGGCAGGAGCCAAGTTGTGGAAGGCTTTCGCTCGCGCTCTCTCTCGCACGGTGGCCCACAGGATGCGCGGCGTCCCTTGGATATTTTTTTGGGAAGGGATCGGGCCCGCCCGTACACTGCCGCCATCTATCGTTCGCGAGCGGCAGCAGCAGCGCGGAGGCGAGACTTTTGGTTGGCTTCACCGGAAGGCTTCTGTCTGGTGTGAAGGAGGGGGAGGAGGAGGTCAAGAGAAACTGGTCGGGTTCTGTGGTGTGGAGAGATGGTAATGTCTGCCTCTTCACGTTCGATTTGGGAGCAGCTTAGCGCAAGAGGCGACGACAAAAGTCACAGTCCTTATTCGATTTCTTTCTTTTTTTGGGGAAGTAAGTTGGTGCGCCAAAACGTGTTAAAAAGCCACTGAAAAGAAAAAAAATTTAACAGTCTGGGTGGGACACGCGTGTTAAAAAATTATTTTACGCGAGAAAAATATTTTTAGAGCAGTATTGACGGCGCGAGATTTACTTTAGTTGCGTCTGAATTATGCGTGCAAAGTTCATGACATCACGGAATGGTCATACACTCTTTCCACCTCAACGAGATGGTCATACACTCTTTACACTTCAACGTGATGGCCACAGCTTCTCTCTTCCCGCGCCCCGAAATGCCGAGAGAAAAAAAGTGGAAAGGAGGTGACTACCGACTAAATTGCGTCTCGCGCCGTCAATATTCCACCAAAAAAAATTTTTTTTTCGCGTAAAATTAATTTTTTTTGACACGCGTTTCTTAAACAAATTGTTTATAAGAAGCATTTCTTTGTTTTCTTTTCAGTGGCCCTTTAAGGCCTGTCCAAACAGGACACTTCAGAAATCGTGAGGCGACACGGCTCCGGCAAAAATCGTAAAAGTTGAAGCGTCCGGTAGCCCGATGCCTGTTTGAACACCACCGAGCCGAAATCACGATTTTCCTCCTCGCTTCCTCTGCTTTTCGGTGACCTCGGTGCTCGTCAGACTTAAGGTCACACGCCACCTGCCAATGCTGTCCATATGTTCTGCCGGGCCCTCGTAATATTGGACGTGTTCCAAATTTTACTCGATCTTACTCCAGGGTAAACCTTTGCATTCGAAAAGTTACCCGCGTCCAGCAACACTCTGTGTTATAACGTGACACGACCCACCGGAGTAGCTCGGATCTATGTGGGTAAGATTTTGAACACAGCCCTTCCCTTTCTTGTTTTCGGGACCCGAAGAGAAGCTGGAGGCCTTCAGCGATTGACCGACAGCCAACAGAGCTTGTGAGTGGCGGTCCTGACTCACGTGATCAGCATGCTCAAGGCCCCCGCAAAGAACACGGGCAAAATTCGAAAAAAACAAAACAAAAAAACATATACCCTCCCCCCCAAAAAAAAAAAAGCGACAGAAACGCACCGTTGTACGACTTATGTCGGAGTCGTGTCGCCTCACGATTCCTATTTGGACAGGTCTTTAGATCGCCGAGCACGTGGTCATTTCAACAGGGATCGGTGGCTAAGTGTGTCAGCGCACAGCAGCTCGTAGCACATAGACAGACGAATCGCACTTAAATATCCAGAGATCCTGGGCTCAATCCCCACCCCTGTACGTTTCAATCTGGACGACCATGGAAGCGGCATGCGGTCATGTGTCACCGTACCCCGCGATGCACTGACAAACTTTTTCCTTCTACAGCGGAGAAGTGCAAGACGCCCATCGAGTTGGCCATGTTCACGCTGCCTAAAATACGCGCAGTTTCTTTTACATATGTCATGCATGTAAACTAAAACGATAAAAGGACTAAACAATGTACTTAAAAAACTGTCAATTTATGTTTTTTTTAAATAATCTAAACCCTGAGAAAAGAGAAGTAGAATAACGTACAAGACGGCACAAAAACTCAAACTCAGCTGAGTTTATTCAGTCAATCAGAGCATTGCAGAAGGGAAAACAAAGTAAGTGTTGCGAGGCCAGTGGCCTTTGAGTTTATTCGCGAGGGTACAGCAATTTTTAGCAGTCCACAAACTCAGGAACGAGGGAATACAAAAAAAGACATGCCACCGCAAAGTTGGCGGAACTCAGCCAGACTGACTAACCTCTACCCAGACACAACACCACCAGTAAACACTCGCCACCAAGCTACCCGGCATGATAATTCCCGTCAAGGCTCTGTGAACCCGGCGAAAGACCGCACCCCCCCCCCTTTCCCTCCAGACCCCCCCCCCCCGTCGACAACTCCAACAGAAAGTCACGGCAGAAGGAACGTTATCACGCGTTCGTTCAAAACTATAAACGGCTGGCACACAGAATTTACTTGCAGTCTTCCAACTCTGGGTTTCCTTTAAGATCATTTTGAAAGAATCGCTTTCTTTGCACAGGATAGAAATCTCTCCCATAAAGGCGAGCACGCATTACATTCAGCAATGTGTTTGGCTAGTTCAGATGATCAAGATACTTTTTTCACGCTTCTTCTGTGTTCACAAGAGGTGGACAAGCACGAGCATTTTCGTGAAGAGGAGACTGGCTATCGAGCAACTCCTCCAAATGCTGTTCCCGATCGCGAATAAACCCAGCTGCGTTTGGGTATTTGTGTCGTCTTCTTGTACGTTATTTTATTTTTTTCCTAATCTCAGGGTTTAGATTATGATGTTTCCTACCCAGTGCCTGCATACTTTCGCTCCTTGTAATTCATGTTATTTTACAGCGGAGCTGCTAAGGGCTAGTTTCCCCAGGATCGTTTCCCCGCAAAGTAATGAAGACACCGAACTCTGTACACCTATCACCATGTATGAGCGACGGCGGCAAGCCACGTATCTGGTTGCCGCCGTCGCTCATAGATGGTGGCAGCCTTTCCACTCTGGCTTGCCGACTTGCGGCCGGCCATTACTTCCGATTGTACAGCTCCGCTGGTCTTCCTTCTTCACCAGAGTGGAAAGACTGGATGTTTTCTTTAAACAGTCTATTGGTTGTACTGTTTGCGCGTATAATAGTTGCTTGTTTCTTTGCTCTAGAGGATCAAGTTTGTCCAGTGGAGTATGACTGCTAAATTGGGTTCTTGAAAAGGTGTTGGCGCGGTAGTGCAAACAAAAGAGCACGCAGGTTATACACCTTGTCCACAAAGGCGCAGCCATCTTGAACGTCGTCACTTCTGGTATGCGTTAAAACATCGCCTTGATCTTTCCACGCTGCTGGAATGTGTTCACGAAAAATGCGTGATTGTGACACATTCTTGTTTTGACTCACCTATATTTTCTCGCATATCCCTGGTTGAAATGTTTTATTCTTTTAGTCATCCCGCATACCAGATACGGAACCCACGTGACTGAGAACGACAGGAAACTAAAAACGTCTATAAAGGTCGCTTCCAGATCGAAACTTGCAGGAATGGTATGAAGACCATTCTGGAAATAAGCAGCGCCTGCCATGTCGTCTTCTCCACGCACTACGATAATACAACGTACGGTGCGTAAAGGACTACCCATAAATAGAAGCAGCCGTTCATGTCTGTTTAGCATTTCGTGATTTCAGAACACAAAACAAGCAAAACAATAGCATAAAAAATAGAAGAAAAATAGGGTACGTATAGGCTTTGTTACGCGTGGAGCTCTGTTTGATTTCTGTTCTGAACTGGCGGTGGAAAGAGAAAGGGAATCGAGCCACTCACGGGACGGAGGAAGCGTTCAACTCGAACCGAGCGTACATCGATGTGTGTTTATCGGGCTCGGCGAACATTGGGCGGAATGATAACGCAGTCAATGTTTATTCATCTAAAAAAAAAAAGTGTATTGAAAAGCAGCCCGAGTTCTAGATTAAGCACGGTGCGGGGTTTTGTGTGCAGTGTGTGTTTGTATTTGTGTGCACAGCCTCCCTGATGTGCATGTGTGTGTGCGTTACTGTTCGATGCACGTGCAGTGCACGCGCGTCACAACAAACACAGTGATGGTCGCTAGAGATCTGATCTTCAACCAAGAGTCATATTCCGAATTCAAAATACTATACGTCAAGGTTCGATTGCGGGGAGGGGGGGGGGGGGGACCATAAAGGGTAGGGAAGGAATGGGACTGCCAAAAATCTCGAGCCCTGTAGCTCTCACCCGATCTGACATCTCATTATTTCCGCTCGCGATTCAAGCGCCCCGCGGGGTCCGTAGACGCGAAAAATTTGGCTCCCCATCCCACTTCGGGAAGCGGATTAACTTCTGTCTCTTGCCATATTCCCTCGGTTCTACTCGGGTCACTGCTAAGCTGACAGTGCGGTGGAAGCTACGTGATCACATGATCACGCTCCCTTCCCATAACCACGCGCAAAGAGAGCGGGGTCGGATGACGAAAAGGAAGCTGTTGATTGGTCTCCAGTGAACGCGCATCTTCCACCGCACTGTCAAGTTTAAGGGTGAACGGAACATAGCGACGTTCGCCACACTCCCGCTTACTATTCAACATTTTTTTATGTTATCGGGTGTCTTCTATTGTCGCACGACGCGCCGAACACTATAACAATGTAAAGCGACATTAATTGACTTCGGCGGCTTCGGCACGCGAAGCGGCAAGACTGCCTCTTCGCGTGCGCCCACGGGGGCGGCAGAAGCTATATTTCGTTTCGCCTTACCGTGAACCGTAGCCGATGTTACGAGCCATATCCCAGCCAATCCAGCGCTGCGAAAGGAGTCACGTGACTAGGTTCCCCCGCATTTTTCTCCTAAAGGTCTCGTGGCACTTATATGGTATCGGACTGGCCTCAATGGCTCGTATAGCGTCGTCGGCGTTCCATTGCTGTCGCGCGTTGCTAACTTGAGTGGCTGCATTAAGACGGTTGGGAACGCTGCACGGTTCCTCCAATCCGCGCCCTCGAGAATGCCTAATAAAAGCAAGATGAACGAGTAGTACGAGAAGGCTAAGAGAAGGGAAATCTTTTCGGGGAGGGAGGAAGAGAACTTACATGCAGATTAAGTTACTGTCAACGCCAGGGCAAGTCAGCGTGTGTGTGCCTGTTGGGATTTCGGCCGCTGGCGAAGACTTCATTAAAATGCGCGTCCTTTCGGTTTTGGGGAGGAGGGTGGAGTGTGGTTGGAAGGAAGGAAGGAGAAGAGGAAAGGCACGTGGGGAAGAGTACGTGGGAGTTAAGAAGAGGGTGAAAACGGACCGGAACCGGAAGGAGCTGGATTTTATTTTTTTCCCAGGAGGCCTCGAGAGAAAGTCTCGCGGTGGCTGGCGACTGCAAAGCGACCTCTAAATTTGCGACGCGAGAACTTTTGTTGTTGTTGTTTTTGTTGTTCTGTTGCTTTTATTGGGGGCTGAGGAAAAGACGGGATGTGAAATCCGGGGCGGAAGTTGGAACGACTTGATCTCGACTCGTGGGTTGTATTCTCGCAGAGCGCAATAGCACTCTGCGACAGAATGTTTAATGCGTTTTCTTAGTCGCTGGAACTTTCTATCAACGTGGTGAACGAGTGATATTCTTCAAAACAAAAAAATGCGGTCATAAATGTTCCAAAATCTACCCTCTAAAAAAATCTGTGAGTTCATTTTTTTGCGGCACAGGGAGAGAGTTAATCACGGCGAACAATAGACGAATCCCAGCGAATTACGAAACTCGGAATACGTTTCGGCCGCCAAAATGGAATGTGCAGTGTCGACGAGCACGCTCTTTCACTTGCTCATTGTCCCTCGCCTCAGGAAAACTCACTCATGAGTGGGTTCATAAACCCCGAAAACTCGTGAGTTTGAGGTTGAGTGAAGGGCGTGAGTTCGGTGAGTTCATGTATTCATGGAGTTCAGATATGAGTTCGGAGTGAGTTCATGAGTTCTCAAGTGCGGTGAGGGGCGCCAATTTATGAGGTCGGGTGAGTGCAGGAATTCAGTCAGGGACTTGAGTTCATAAGGTCAGCGATTTTATGAGTTTGGCGATAGCATGAGATCCCTTTGGGGAGGCCATGGGTTGGATGAGGGTTTGCGAGGTGACGTCGATGAAGGGCGGGTCATGTAACTTCTCCGTACTTTTCCGGGGAATTTGAGTCGACGCTCACTTCGCAATGGCGCTCTCAGCTCGTATACGGCTGGTCCTCATACGAGTGATGGGAAAGGACGAAAGCGTGCCTATTGATTTATCTGCGCTGTTCGGCTCCGGCTCGCTTCGGGGCGGATTGGCGTGGTCCTTTGCCGCTGGTCGCCGCTTCGTGGCGGGATGACGAGAAAGGGGGCAGGGCTCTGCCGCTCGTCTCAAACGCTCTCGTGTAGACTTTTTGCGAGGCATCTGATGTACGCGCGGCGTTTTCTTGTATTCGTAAAGGAAGCAAACGGGCGCTACGCCGGTACGCCTGAAGGCAGAAGTTGGTATTTCGAGTGCGCTCGTCTTATGCACGGTCGCTAATCCAGAAGCCAATATTAAAATAAAATCCGGATGGGAACTGTCGCGATTCGTCTGTATACTTCTTTGTTCAAGTCACGTCCTCGTGCTCGATTAACCTCTAAACGTCGGACTTGTTCGCAATTGGGTTTGAAGGCTGCTACATTTATGTGGTAGAATAAAAAAAAGTTAATTCGAGTGTGTATTGTCATAGGACAATTGCAGACGATAAGTTTCTAGATTACATTCAAAGACATTTGAAACGATCTTTTTACTTTCACTTTATATTGGTGATAACAAACTGACGTTCCTAACCTGCCATCCGACACTCCGTTAGTCAATCAAGAGGGGGCTCCCATTGACCATAGTCGGAATACTGGCTGCACCCGAAAACGTTTCGCGTGACGGAGAAAGGCTTTTCTTACTAGCTCCAATGAGAATTTAGATATTAGTTATGATTCCTATATATGATTATTTATCAACCGGTACAGATTGCACCGATGCACGTCTCAGTAGTTTACGAGGAGCGCTGTTATGTCATTTTAGCAACATGATTTATATTGTATACGAGTAAATAACAGGGGAGAGGTTAAAATCCAAACCCAACCCTAGTGAAAAAATACACCAGGCCAAGGGCTGGTGTGACTTGATGTGACACCAGACGTTTTCACAGATGTGATTTGGGACATTTTCACACCAGCAATCTGGTGTTCTGGTGTGACACCAGAAATCTGGTGTGCTGGTGTGACACCAGCAATCTGGTGTTCTGGTGTGACACTCTAGTGTCTGTTGTTGTGGTGTGATACCAGAGCACCTGTTGACTGGGTGTTGCTTTACTCACAAAAAAGGGTACAATGATAAGTTTGACAATAACGCTGATGTCATAATTACTTTATTCAAAAAAGCAAAAAGCACAACAGTAAAGCTTCGGAAGCTTTACTGTTGTAGGGAGTTGGCCGTGATCAACTGGAGCTTGTCCGGAGCCACTGCCCTGCGTCGAAGAACCGGACGCCCTGTCGTTCCGCAATTCTTGGCCTTTCAGCTTGCGGTTGACTCGTGTCTTAGTTACGCTGATCCGTTCCGCGTACCCCTCCGCGCCAGTTATCTCCTCTTCTAAGGCATCATATTCGACAGATGGCTCGATTTCCTTGTCCAGCTCTTTCAGGGAAGCCTCCTTAAGTAGAAGAATATCAAATCTTTCTTCGAGCTCACCGATGTCGGTTGGATCCGTGGCCAGCAGGACGCCAATCTCGTTGATGATCTTTGTTGTGGCGGCTCGCAGGGTAGTCCTCTTTCGCTTCAGGCGGTCGACGCCCTCCTGGCTCGTAGTAGGCATGATCTGGCCGTTAATTCCCGGGTTTCGGCACCAAAAACTGTAATAATTACTAGCTTTCTTTGTTGTTTTGCTACCAGACCATGTCTAACTATCTTTAGCTCGTCGGAAGTCAGGAAAGCGCACCAACACACATCTTTTCGGCTTCGACTCACAGAGAAGACTCCTTTATTTTCTCAAACTTCAACAAGAATACTGGCGGAAAGGGAAAGGGAAACCCCCGAAGAGGCGAGCGCCCCAAGCTGCTCAAGGCCGCCCGGGAAAGTGCTGGGGACGAGGGGGACACTTCTTGAGCACAAAGGAGCCCGCCGCGGGGTCTCCGGCGACCACCAAGACGGGAGGAAACGAGGCACCACGTCGGGGGAAGGGGCGTCACACAAACTAATCAAAAACACGCTCGCGGACGAGGGGAAAAGTCAACAAAAATACAACACTGGTGTCACATCAAACTGCGTGGTGTGCACACCAGGCTGCCTGGTGGGCACATGAGCCCGTGTGGTGTGACACCAGACTCTCTTGGTGTGCCCACCAGGCTGGTGTGCGGGTACACCAGCATTTCTGGTGGGCACACCAGGCTGGTGTGCTCGATACACCAGCATTGCTGGTGGGCACACCAGATCTTCTGGTGTCACACCAGGATTCTCTGATGTCACACCAGGATTGCCTGGTGTATTTTTCATTAGGGAAGTAATTAAAAAAAACATATTTGATATGCGTGCGTGCGCGTGCGTGCAAGGAGGCAACCTTTCCCTGACCGAAGGAAGTAAGCGCCCCAATTTTTCGTATCTAACAAAAAAAATCATGAAGGATTGTAGACCGTTTAATTAAGTTGCATGACTCTGCCCTTCCCCTCCTCAATTATAGCGCGGATATCTGAAGTAGGTTATCAGTAGTTACCAGTGAAGTAATTTAAATATCGAAGAAACAAGGACTTGCGCTTACACCAGCAGGCCGTTTATCCAGTCAGATTAGTGAAGACTCGGTGCTTGTATCAGTGAGGTCATACATGGAAACACCAGACTGTGTGTAAAACAGTGTACATAAATACCTTCATCAACTCACAAACTGCAACCCAACATTGTGTGGTTTTAGAATTTGCTTTGTTACTCACTGACTTTTTTTTTTTTTTTTCATGACGTGAAAGGTTTTCATGATTGTAAATGATACTTAATCATGACATGAAGTAAACCCTTTACAAAACCAGGAGGTCCTGTCATCTTTAAGACTCCAATAAGAGCGGCAAATGCGACCTGCCGAGATCCCGGTGGGGTTAGTAATGCCCATTTGTAGGTGGGTTCTGTCATGTCAGCTGAATTCGACAGTTCGGGCAGGTGGCAGAAATTTCCAGCTGATAGGGGTCGCCCGAGTCGCAAAATGAAGGCGGCCGGAGAGCTCTTTTAAAAAAGGCCTATTTGCGACTCCAGAGACCTGTAGGAGACGCCACTATCGGGCAAATATGGCAGTCTAGAATAAGTAGTGCCATGCCATCTGCCAGTTCAGCGCACAATGCTGGAGCATCAGCAAGCAAGCATTGGACTCAAAAAGGTTTGCCCCGATTTTTATCCTCCACATTTCAAACCTGCGGCGATGCATTGGCATAGGCGAGCTTCCAGAAGCTTGACTTTCTTCAAGGAAGCGATGAAAGGACTGCCTACTGCTCTTCCTGGTGATGAATGCTGATGAATGCCGAATGTCTGATTCATTCGAATACGTAGGTAGCGTTCAGAGCAACCGTCCGTTTTGCTGGAGTCGCGAGAAAGCGCAAATGCAAAGGGGGGGGGGGACTCGTTAGAAATATAATATATTTTACTGAGGAATACATTTTACTCCTTGAAAATTGAATAGCTTCGATGCCGACAGCCTTTGCATAACTGGAACGATTGGGTGTGCGAAGCCTCGGGGTATTTCCCTTTGAGTTGGTAGGGCAGGCTGCTGCCATGTATTGTCATGGAGACGTGCTGAAACGGCGGCCACAGTCGTCTCTGCTGTCTTGGCGGATTCCGGTATCTCGGTGCGCCAGTGGCAGCCCTCCCCTTCGGCGGAGCGCAAAAGCGTAAATAACATGATGCGCATGCGTTCTCCCGAATGCAGGGTGTCTCCCTACCACTAAGGGAGGATTGGGTGCTTTAGGTGCACTGCCTAAAACAAAGGAGTGCATTATAGGATGTAATTCTCCAATGATCGGTGACTATGGTCAGTGAGAGGTTAAAAGTTTAGGGAAACTCCTTTCATTGCTTCCCAGATGCGCAGAGCAAACACTGGAGAGAAGGCGACCTATTCTCCAGCATTTACTCTGCTGAAGTGAAAAAAAGGTGGGAGGAGCTTCTCCTGAACCCTTAACCTGCCACCAACTATAGTGAAGCATTTGGAGGTGTGCTTGACTTACAAGCTCTTTGTTTCCCTCGCTCCCACCTGTCTTCTTCGTAACAAAGCTGGGGGAAGGGCTCAACAGGTCACTTACACTGTTTACTATATTCTCGTACCCCAAGTTTTTAGGAGTTCACCGCAACCAAATTTCACCCTGCTCAATTATATTGCTGATTGAAAAGAGTCTTCGGACTGCACGTATTGCAAGTGGACATGTATTTTTGCACGCGGTGCTGTATCTTGCAATATACGTCCGAGGCTCACTTTGCCAAGACTAAATATTTCGCGTCACATGTAGACAAAATAATGATTAGGAGTCATCCTTACAAAATGAAAATGAGGCCAAAAAGAAGAGGAGTGCAAACAAGGAGCGATGCAGTCAAAGCGTGACAGTCATTGAAAGGCTCCCTAAATGGCATCACAGTGATGCAAAATGAGTGCACATATTTCTACCCAATTCCGCTGATAGCTCCACGTGCCTTAAAGGAAAGGGAGCTCCGCCATCCTTTTGAACGTTTTCAACTAGCATCGTAAACGACTTCGTTTCGCAGGCTTAATACTTCGCGCATTTGGCAAGGTGTGCTATTTAGGAATATCTAGCAGGCTCAAAATTTCACGAATCAGGCAAGCATGTCAGGTATTTATTACCATGGGGAAACAAATTTGTGGAACCCACTTTTTGCAAAACGTAGGCGATTCGCAATATTTGCGAAAATTAGGTCCTCGCAAAAATTGTTTCAGTAAGCATATTCTCCGAAAGTGCACAAGAAACAGCCTAAAGCAGCAAATAAATTTCCCAAAAGCTATTTAAATAAATTTAATCGGACGATTACGATGTAACCGAAACTAACCTGCATCTTTACTAGTCTGCCATTTGTCGCGATGACAGATGTTGTGTAAACAACAGCAAATGGGCAACATGAGCCTGTTTCGCCCAGCGTTGGAAGCAGTCGGAAGGTCGTCGCGTCGTCTGCTCTCGGATAGAGCGTCTGACGTCACAAGCACCCCTGCTTGTTGCCGCCAGTAGAGCGGCAGCGAGCGATTCGAGGTGAACACGCAAACTTTAAAAAACTTGTTTTCTCGAAAAGAAATTAATATTTTGACTAAATATTTAATGGCATGCTCATGGGTGGATGTTTAGTGCACGGTGAAAATTTTATAAAAGTCAATGACCACCAATATTTCGCTAGAGCTTGAATTTAAAAAAACACTAAACCCAGGGTTCTCCCCACGGTGGGCGGCAGTGGCTTCGCCGCCCACCACTCCGACTGGCCGCCCACCGCTCCAACTAGCCGCCCACCGCTCCAACTGACCGCCCACCACTCGATTTTTTTTTATCTCGCGGGATGACGATGCGATTTTGCCTGCGCACATGGCTGCAGACCGTCGCCGTCGTACTCAGCAGGTCCGCGCACCGCCACGTTATCGTTCGCTATTGCATTGCTGACTGGCGCCACTGCCACACTGCTTCAAAGAGCGCGGGCGCACGGCGTGTTTTACTTTTTCTTTTTTGTTTTCTGTCTCTCTCTCAGCGGCGCGCACCGCCGGCAGTGCCTCGGGGGGGGGGGGGGGGGCAATAAACAGACGCGACGAACTAAACCCCCCCCCCCGTAATGTCCACCTCTCAGAAAATCCTGGAAAAAACCCTGACTAAACCTAAGGGAAAAAAAAAAATTTTCTTTCCCTACCTGGGTAGAACAAACAAATCTCAAAATAAAGTTTCCCTAAAAAAACTTTTTCGGGCCAATATTTTCGCTACAAATTTGAATTTTTCGATTTGCAGGCAAGACTGAAACTGTACCGTTGTGGAATGATGATGGTCATAGCGTTTGTACCCAACTCGTGTGCGCTCCAAGTCCAGCGAACTCGGAGCGCACACAAGTTGGGTACAAGCACTGTACCCCCATCATCCCATGGGGATAGTTTCGATTTTGCCCGCAAATCGAAAGATTTGTATTGTGGCATAAATACTGCGCCAAAAATCTTTTTTCTTTTTACAAAAATTTGTTTTGAGATTTGCCTGTCCTATCTAAGTAGAAAAAAAAAATTTTAATGCGAAAGCATTAGCGGTCCCATGGAGCGAGCTGACGTCATCAGTTTGAAGCACGAAAACAGCACATAGTTTCTCTCATCTCAAAGGTCCCATTGGCTGGCGTACGGCGACGAGGGCTCCCATTGGCCACTGCGCGCGTCACTTTCAACGACCGCCGCCAGTTGGCGCTGCGTGTCCGTGCTGCCAGCGCACCGATAAAACTAACAGCCGCAACCCCATGCCACTACGGGCCCCGCGCTGGTTAAAACGGACACGTTGGCACACGCTCGGAGGCTTCTACTCGTCTCGCCGCCAACCAACATGCCGTCGCCTCCATCATCCACATCGTCGGCAATGCTTCTGCTCGTCTCGACGCCGACGAACATGGTGCCGCAGCTAGCATACACATCGTTGGACATTCATGCTTTCGCATTCACAACTCATAAGTAGTGCTTAGGTGTCCTCCGACCTTTTTTTTCCCTATGTTTAGTGTTTTTTTTAAGGGCACCATGAAGCAATATCAGGGATCAAACTTCGCTGCAAAGTTCAATATTTCTCCTCCAGAGAGCCTTACGGAGTGCCGAACGGTGTCGGGTGCATCAAGTGTGGGTCGAGCAATGCAGAACCGTTCGGCTTGTACTCCGTAACGATTGACTCGTCGGCGAGCATTCAGGCTCACAATCTGTGCAGTGACGGAAATCGCCAAACTCCACAGTCCGTTGCAGAATAAGAATAGCAGAACAAGTTTCTCCCACAAAGCCCTCCACTCTTTCCACTTAAGCAGAGCGAATGCTGGAGAGGGGGTGGGTAGAAAAGGAGGAAACAACCTATCTCGGCGAGCAAGAGAACTTTCTGGGAGGGTGGAGAAGCTCGGCACATGCTTTTCTTAAAGGGGTATGGGAACGAAATTCTATGGCTTTTTTCTTTGCCTAAATATGAGCTATTGAACACAAAGACGTCGGAAACACCCGTCGTTGGTTGGAAAACGCGAGAGAAGGTATTCTAAAACGCATTAAACGATTTTACCTATTGAATAGGGTTGCCACCTCCCCGGTTTTTGACCGGCCCGGCCGGTTTCTTAGACAGCAGGCCGGTTGCCGGTCCGTAGGTAAGACCGGCCGTCATTGGCCGGTTTTTTGACAGCCATCGAAGCGCGATTGCTTTTAGCTTATTTTTTGTGTTTTTTAAGCGACAATTTCACAAATACGACGATAAATATTTGTCGACGAAAAAAAAGTCTAAAATTACACAAACACTGTGAGGACACGCGATCAGAGAAAGTATGCGGGCGAGCGCGGCAGGAGAACTCCCTGAGACGGGGGGCGGGGAAGAGGGAAGAGGGGTACGGTCAATACAAAACGAAACGACCACTGGGTGCACGGTGGAAAGCTGGAAAGCAGGAAAATGAGGGAAAGCGAGAAGACGCCGGAGGGCAACTCGGCGACAGGCCCTCCCGATAGCTGAGCCTTCTGGGAGGTGTTGGTTTTCTTAACGATTCTCGGCATCTTGACAAGGACACGCACGGCGCTTCATCCGTCCACTGTGACCGGCGGCGTATGCGCTTCACCCAAGCTTTCCCCTTCCGCTACACATGGTGTAATATTGTTGTTGTTACTTTAGATCCTGGTCGTTTTTTCCCCTCCCTCTTCGTTCTCCATTTAATTCTTTAAGTGCCAAGACCAGAGAAACGCGCCGACGATGTCTAGGAAGAGCTGAGCGTCTCTCGCAGCTGTTGTCACTTTGTTGGCTGCCTGTGTCCCAAAGTAACCATCCCTTCCCTTCAGACCTTCATAGCTGTTTTTCTTTTGTTCTCGCTATTTGTTCCCCTTCGGAAAGCTTTGCGCGAGCATAATGGTATATTCAAAGTTAATTGCTTGAGTGCCAAGCCAGACACGCGCCGACGATGTCAGCTTTTTGTTTGGGCGCACCGTTGGCTCAAGGCCATAAATAAAGTTGTTTTGATTTGAGGAGACGTGATCTACTCGTCCAAAACCCCGAGCTGGCAACTTTAGAAAAAATATGGATTTGCGCTCAGTCTACGCGAACGTAAATGCTTTCTGAGAGGAGCAACAAAAACCTCAGTCACTTTTAGTACAAATGTTATTTCATTCACTGATATTTTTATGCCAACCAGCAGACTTGTTGGTTCTCTATCTGCTGTGCGCGGCAAGTTAGTCAGAAATGTCTTTATTTTTCACTAAAGAGGGTATATAATTGCAGTGTGTATTTGTGTACATGTACATTATACTAATTCCTCTCTAGGAAATCCTTCGTTACAATAAATTGCACTGCCTGTCAAAGATGAACATGGCATCTTCCTTTCAACACAAATTCAATCTCCTAAAATTAAAAATACCCCCCCCCGTCGAAGGGCCGGTTTTCTTTTTCGGGGAAAGGTGGCAACCCTACTATCGGATGTCCTTGAAAATTCGTTGGAGGGCCCTGTCGTCATTGGCCCTATAGGCACTGGGCAGGACTCCAGAGAGCGTCACCGTCGGTTGATCATCAGCGCCACCATGGCCAAATCAAACAACACTGGGACGGCTAAAATCGGCAGCGACGCCGGAGTACCCGCTCGAGATTACCCAATTACCAACTCTGAGCATTGTGTTGCCGCACACTACGCTACCGAGTGTTTTAAAAATGTATCAAACATTAAATATATTACTGTGCATGCGTGTACGATTGTGTTGTTCTAGCATTTAGGGAGTTTTAGTAGGTGCCTTCCTTGATAGGTCGAGAAAACCCAAAACTGGAGCTAGCAGAATATACTACGGCCAAATATAAGTAAAAACAAACAGACAAAGGCAGTTTTTTTTCTTACATTGTTTGCACACGCCTCAAAATTGTAAAAGCGAAGACTTCGTCGAGCTTCCCTCCTTACAAAAGCGGAACTAAAAGTGCCCCCCCCCTCTCCCATCTCTCTCACCCTCACCCATTCTTTTTTTTTCCAAGTGAACTCTTCCTGCATGAATAGCTGACCTCATTTCAATGATCATGCTCGTTCTGCTGTTCACTTTTATACAGAACAGAAATAAACGCCACATGGATAACCTTTTCTCGTGGGATAAGCACATTTTATTTTTTTTTTTTTATTTCTTGAGTAATTTGTTTTTTCGCAGCGGGGACGCAGTTAGAACCACATAGACACGGGTCGAAATAGGGCAACCATCTTGGACAGCCATGCGATCACACTAAAGGCGCAAACGACAGTCTGCTCTGCAACCGGCAAATTGAAGAAAAAGCTCACTGTGGTTTTCGGTAACTACGATCAAACATCCACAAAACGTCGTTCGATTACAATCGTCGTCCGCAGAGCAGAGAGCAGTGAAAGTGTCAAAGGACTGATCTGACTCTAGAGTCATCGCATCGAATCCAAAGACAACACTGGGCTTTGAGCACATGAATTCTACATATTGAGTCAAATAGCGCATTTAGAAATCCATCTCAAATCAGGCAATGTGAACAGAATGCTTATTTTACACATTTTACTGCATCGATTCATCTCCGACGGTGTTGTATTTTCCACAGCCTCGACGGGAACCTGCGGAGCTTCACGCCTGCTAAGCTTCCAGGGTTGCAACAGTCCGGTACGCAACAGTGCCTACAGCTTCAACGTTTGGTCTTCTGCGACATCCGATAGCAATGTTAAGAATAAAAGACCAAAAATGCACCAATCAACATCTTCAAATTGGTGTGCAAACAGCCCAACGAGCAAGCAGGCTGGCGAAAGGGTCTTTCCAGTGTTGTAAATAGTTTGAGCTAGATGGCGCAACGTGTCACACCAAACTTGATTGTCCTGAGGAGATAAGAGCAGCACTGTGCCACGGGAGTATGGCGTACTAGTGCATACAAATCGGGCCTGTGTACGAGCGAGAGATCGGTAGAGAATGCAGAATGCCACCATTGTAGACCACACTGGACGGCATCAGCAAGCATCGTAGAGCCGTTCCCGCGTTGATGAAGTTGACAGCCGGGAGGCCATCCCATTCAAAAAGATTGTTTGCTTCATGAACAGATCACCTGTTCGCAATCATTCTGTGCATTTACAGTGAGACGCCATGCTATTGTGCAGCAGATAGATTAAGCAGGAGCGTGGTGCGTCAACTGTCATGAGAACCGGCGCGCTGGTCCACTGGTTTGCAAACGAGGAGGAACTATCAAAGTTGTCCATATTGCTCGTTCATCATATCACACGTTTGTGCGGCAGTCATATTCTGCCGTTACTATGAAAGTAGTGCAAAGGCGCTAAAGCAGTATGTAAACCAAACAACAGCATGGCTTGACTGAATAACCGCGTCGCTTGACTGCAATCTCGCAGCAAACGAGTTGGAGCTAGCGTAGATAACTCATGCCGTCATCGCAGTAATCACGTTCGTGTTGATGTGGTATTCTAACAGACAACTGCAAGTAGCCTGCCGAGTGAGACACCACAAACGCGGTGGTCGCGGTGGAGATCGTGCAGTCATGCGAACGTTCAGTCATCGGGTACCTCGACAAAGCAACGTTGTAACATGTCGACGACTGCCAAGTGGCAGAACTCATAACTACAAAATGCTTGACTTTGAGAGATCTCACAATATCACGGGTGCATCCTGACACAGCGGAAATTCCGAGACGCATCCTGTTCTCCGATGGCTCATTTTGAAGCACTCGTTGAAATCTGGCATTAAGAACAAAAACTATAGCCGTCCGCACAAAATATAAAAGCGTGCAGTTATCATTTACAGGCACTATCGATCCTACTCAACTTATTTCTGAATTCTTTGTATATTTCAAGTTTCGATTCAGTATCCCTTTAAGCTGCAACAGACTATGACAACGTATGGTGTTGAGCACATAGTATTCAACGACATAGTACATAGTCAGTGGTTCTCAAATGGGGGTCCGCGGACCCTGAAGGCCCCTTTTGGAGCCCCAAAGACCTCAACCGTCAATCAAGCCAAACAATGAGCATTTCTTTATTGATGCTGGCTGTGTATGTGCACAGAGTGAGTTTGAATGAATATTTCCTGTTCCAGAGCTTTAAAGAGGGTTTGAATGCAATTAGTTTCCACCATTTAAACTTTTGTTATTGTCGTCGCCCACCCCAAGTTTTGGGCAAATATCGATTTTCAAAAAAGCACTAGAGTGATCGCCCACTCTAAATATCGGACTCCGCGATCCGCCGAACATTCATCCTACCCGAATGACGCAGCCGAGGATCTTAAAATTAGAGGACGTCTGTGACAAAGAAAAACGAAGAAGGGAAAGACAGTTCGCTATGTTCATGCAATTCCGCTCCGATTTAAGGCCTGTCCAAACAGGCTACTACAAAAATTGTCAGGCGGCACGACTCCTGCAAAAATCGTCAAAATCGAAGCGTCCGGTAGTCGCCAGTCTGATGTCTGTTTGGACACCGGCCAAACCAACATCCCGACTTCCCTCCTCGCCTTTTCCACTTATCTTTGACATCGATGCTTGTCGGACTTGACGTGACATGCCACCTGCAAATGGTGTGCCTGCTTCCTGTCTATCTGTTCTCCTGCAGCTCGCGAAGTCGCCGACGTCGCTACCGTTGTCGCCTCGGCAGGAAGGCCAAAGAAATCCACCTTCGCGTGGATTTGAAAGATTCCTGCGTCAAAGCGCATGTCTCGGCCGCCCCAGCTCAGCTTTCTTTATCAAAATCCACGTTCGTCGTGATGCCGTCCGTTGCGGTTCCGTATTCTGAGTGTATAGCTACCCTGGCGAATCTTTGCGTCTTCAGATACATCCAAAATGCTGAAGAGATAAACCTTGGTGCACCGACTACTTCTGTGACTGTGAGTGCACTCCACTTAAAAAACCTAAACGTAGCTCGAAAAAAAAATGAGATTGAAGTGCAGTGCGCAACAGTGAGACTTTTAGTTGTATGTATAAACACTGAGAATGTAAGAGTATATATTTCATTTTACTAAACTCCTAACCAACCGATTTTGTTTCTGCATACGAGGTACGTTGAGAACATAAGATCCGCGGGAATCCAATCCAATCCACAGGACTACTAAAAGACGACATGATGCGCGCTTGCCTGGCTCGCCCCCTCACCCTCGAGTCTTCCCTTTCCCGTTTCCGAAACTTGAAAAGCGGCGAAGGCCTTGAGAGATTGATGCAGAGCAGCCAACAGAGCGTGTGAGTGGCCCTCCGGACCCATGTGATAAGCAGATCAAGGCTTGCGTGAGGACACAGGGATGGGGTGAACTCCCTCCCCTCCTCCCCTCCCCTCCCCTCCCCCCCCCTCCCTGCCCCTCCCCTCCCCTTGGCAAAAAAAAAAAAGCAGGCGGAAGCAGAGCGTTGAACGATTTGTCGGAGTCGTGTCGCCTGACGATTTTTGTCGTATCCTGTTTGGACAGGCCTTTACGCGACCCCGAAGTCGTAGTACATGCGTGCGAGAGAAAAACGATGGCAATAACAAAAGTAAAACTTGGTTTTGCTTACATAAAATTTTGTTTAGACAAAAAAATTTTTTTTGAAGGATAACATTGGGGTTGTGGGGATATTTATACAGCGTGTAGTTGGTCAGCCATTTTAAAGTTGCGACGAGTCACTCACTGTAGATGAGCAATTTAGCCAGCGCAGTACAACCGCTAGCCTGGGGTCTTCAACGTGCGCCACGCAGTAGTGATACACGACCGCACGCCGGTATGATGCTCTTCCAGATCGAAACAGGCAGGGGTGGGGCTCGAACCCAGGAACCCAGGATTGAAGGATAACACAAGCAGTAGCACAAGCAGATCTCGCGAGGTCAGCAAGCACTTCCATATCCTGGAATCTAACCGCAACCGCAGAGTGTAAAATCAAAGTCCATCTACACCAAAGCAAGGTCACCGCGAACCCGCTCTTTCTCTCGGAATGCAGCGACCGCGGTTGTGCAATGTTTAAGACAAAGCCAACAGGTAAACAAAAGATTTGCTGGAACGCTGCACACAGACATTTGTAGAGCGTCCCATTCTAAGCTCAGTGTTTGTGGTGCCGTCCGCGCCAGCAACGCCACCTCAACACGCGTTGATAGCACGCCGCAAGTGGACGCACGCATGTATGCACCAAACAAGAAAGTAACACAAGAGCCTCCTCCTTGCTATTGACAAGGCGCCCGACTTGGGCCGACGCCTAAGTATTTGCCAATGCGATCGCCGGCTTTCCTGCTTCCCTAGCACCACTCTTCGTCCCTTCTTTAAACAGCTCGCTCGCTGCGCTCGTTGTGCCTGGTTAATTTCTCTATATTCTTGTTGACTTTTTTTTCTTTTAGCAAAGAGAACATAGGGTGTTAGAAACGTGCTTTTGCGGAACAAACGTTTGCGCTGTATGCCGATCAAATGTGTTCATCGCGCATATTCAAGCAACAGGCTTTGCGTTAGCAAAACATTCTTTCGTGAGCATTTCTTGCATAAAACAATGAAACTAATTCGAGTTTTTCGTTTAATGTATCTCTTGTGCAGGCACACCAGATACGTATAAAAATAAGTGTTTATTTAGCTTTTCCTAAAAGTTTGGTGCTCACCCACCGAGACATGGCACACTCCACTTTTTTTATGAATTTCAGGCGTGCAGGTGGGTGGGCGATGACTCAAGATGTTACGGTATATCAAATCTAACAGCAGATTTATAAAGAGAAGATTAAGCACCATAAACTGTAAAAATTTATTTTCTATATAGTAAATAATGTTTAAAAAAAAACATTCTCCTCTGGCACATGTCCCCTTAAATCCATTTCATCAAATTAACCCTGACCTTCAAAAGCAAAACCATTAAAACTAGTGTTATCACCAAATTACTTATAAAAATACGGTATGACGATATGGGCCAGGTATACATCACATCAACTGGTCACAGGTGAGCACAAAGCACTCAGTCATACTCAAATTATATCACCAGCCTTTCAACAGTCTCGGAAAAGATTCATTTCATGAGAGAGTGTAGCACTCGCGTAACCTTTCGTGCGTTTGTGGAGGGACCTGTGTCTTTCGTGAGTTTGTAGCCTTTCGTGTATTTGTCGAGGACCAGTCTTTCCTCTGTAACCTTTCGTGTGTTCGTGGAGGACCCGTCTTAATCAGACTCCTTGTTTGTCGTTCTTCCGCTCCTAGCTTCCACGTCAGTTTACGAAATAGAAGTTCGCGCTACCAAAGGGAGCCGAGAGAACAAAGAACGCTGCTGGACTGACCTTTCCGTCCTCCCAGTGACCTGCGCCAGCACCTTCTGTCCGGAGGCCACACGCCTCTGCTCGCCGGCCGCGTCGTCGCTCTTGGAAGTTGCGCTCGCGGGTGGAGGCGGCCTCGCGCTCTGCACGGTCTCGGCGCTCGCCGCCGTAGGCCTCCTGCGGTCGCCGCGTCGCCCTGGGGGCGGAGCTAGGGGCGGGTCCCGGGAAGTGGGCGGAGCCAGGGGGGGGATCCCGGGCGGCGGGACGGCCGCCGTACGCCTGGTGATTGGTCCACGACGGCGACGGAGAAGCTGTTCCAGTTGTGCGTGTCCTGTTGGCGTCCCTGAAGGCAAAATGCGTCCAGTTACGGCATGTGCCTCGACCATGTCCCCGGCCGGTCTGTTTAGTGTCCCGTCGTGTTCAGTCGGTCTAGTCTCTGCTGACCATGTTCATACGCGCACTTCTCTTCCAAACATACGGCTAACCGTTAAGGTGTCGCTGCTCCAATGTTTCGAGGAATGTTTCGGTTTGCGCAATGTCCTGCCTGTTGCTCCGATCCGTCATTGTGAGCTTCAAATTACGGCTCAGCATCCCTTTAAGCCCTATTTTATCAGCCACTCGTCGACACCCGACTGTAAGCCTAGCACGAGTATGTGCAATGAGCCAGCTGTACCAATGTTGTCAACTGAAAAAAGGAAAAAAACGCATATGCTGCTAAATTAGAGGTGCAGTCCCAGAACAACTGTTTTAACACCATGTTTCGATGTTGGCCCCAAAATATCTCGATGATGTCGCAAGCAACATTTTTCACTTGCAGCAGTTTTGGTGAGATAGTATTCAAAAGCAATGACCAAATGGCTCAAACTTGGACTGCAGAAAGGTAGGACTGTTTACGATTGACAAACGTAAACTGGGGGGGCATGTGCAGGCTGGCAAAAATAAGCAGGCACGAGAACAGCTAGAAGTCCCGCCGGCCTGCAAAGCGGCGGTTGCTGTGCGCCATAGACAACTCAGGAAGCACTACTAAGATTCGGCATACACTAATCTGTAACGTCTCCTGTATTTTTTTTTCCCCAATCCCCCAAACGGGTCATTTTGGCAATATACCACCACTGCGTGGTGATAGTTACAAAAAAGGGCTCCAAAGGGAAGAGAAAATTGGCTTAGAAGGGCGAGGAAAGCAATCAGACCTTTCATTCCTTTGGTTTCTAGGCTAGGTGAAGCAAGCTACCACCTTTATAAAGAGTACAGCCGTTAGTATCCATCCATCAGTACTGCCTTATGGTACCAATGCCGAGACTAGTGGAGGTTCAGTCCACCGCCATTCAAAGCAGGCAGGCGTTCCTCGAGATCAAAGAGTTCGAGAATCCCTGCACTAAGTCGCATACAAATGCAGATTTGCGGACCAGCTTTTAGCTGACTTACAGTCGCATAAGTACAGCAGCTTCCAAACCTGTCTCCATCAACAAGATCACGACACGACAGGAAAAAATTACACAGAGTTTGATCACGCTGACAAAGACAGCACAGAACGCGTTGGGTGCAAGCTACCACCTTGCAGAAATTGACTTCACGTGATCTGAGGTGGCGTGACAAGGTCGTGTCACGTGTCACGTCAATTGTCGTCGAGCAACATCACTTCCCTCGCTAAATTTAGCGGAAAACTGATGTCTCGTAAATTGAAGTCTACACGACATGGTCACATGATGCTAATTTCACTAAGTTTAGCGGGAAAATCAATTTCACATGACGTAATCGCATCATGTCCAATTTTCCCCGCCCAATTTAGCGGGAAAGTTGATGTCACGTGACATCGGCTTACCCTAACTTTAGTGGAGAAATCTATGCCGCGAGGCTCGGGCAGCATGTCACGTAACCTGGTCCCATGACGTGGTCACATGACGTGGTCACATGACGGCACCCCCCGCAAAAGGTAGCAGAAGAGGTCCCACATGTAACGTAGTCGCACGATTTCGACATGTGGAAATCGCCGCGACGGTTCTTCGCGACAGATGTTCTCGCGGATTCAGGCCGAAAAAGAAACAAACACGTCCTAACGCCAGAACCGACTCACCCTCTGCCTCCCGAACGAAGCCGCCGCGCTGCCACCGTGGAAGCCGGAGAGACGGGCCGTCCTGGTGGTTCTGGTAGGGAGGGTCTCCGTCGCTCGCCCCGGCGGCCATCTTAACTGCCCACGGAACCGCTGGTGCTGCCCGTAGCGGCCGGCGGTGTGCCCCCCCGCCGTTGGGGTGGCCCCGGAAGCCCCGGGAATTCCGGTCGCTTGCAACGTCGTTCGTGAACTGGCCACTCTCGGAGGACGCAAAATCGCAGAGGTGGGCGTCTTCCACGTCGGGCACTGTGGACGCAGACGGGACGAACTCTTGCAACATGCTCGACAAATTTCTCTTCATTCCCGCGCAGAATGCGTTTTCTGGCTTCGAAGCCTCTAGAGTGTTTCCAAACGCCGTTGGGGGCGAAAACATTTGTATAAAGGAACCCAGGCGAAGATCAGTTTCATTTCCAGCTGGATTATGGAACTCGCTGAAATCGGGGCGGTCCAGCTGGATTCCAGCTGGGATCCAGCTAGACAACCTCATTTCAAGTTCCATAATCCAGCTGGAAGTGGACTAATTTTCGCCTGAGGAACCAACGAACTGAGTGCAATGAAACTTTCCACAAAGGTGTCGTTAGGTGGTGCATTTACGGTAATAACTCGAATTTCATGAGTGTAGTTTTTGGGGAAAAAATTGTCCAGCCTGGAAAAAAAAATTCATTTTTCCCCATGCCTGAGGAGAGAAACAGTAAAACATCTGTTTGACGTTGCTACTTACAGATGGCACGACATGCAAGTATTCCCCACGTCAGATCGTGCAATGATGGTCCGGGTCATATTTTTTATATTTATGTAAAACATATATGTTAAAGCCATGTTCTTGGGAGGAGCATTCAGCTATATGCGAACGCCGTAGCTAATTTTCTTCCGGAGATATAAAATTTCGAAGCTCGAGGCGTGGAGATTGCCAAGGTTTCGCTATGGTATTTTGCACAGCCGTCAATTTCACACCGAAGCATGCACGTAGTAATAATTTTTTCTACTTATTTTATGAAAGGTTTACGACATGTACACAGAATATTAAAAATTACAATGAAATATTTCTATGCAAAAAAAGTTACGAAACACGTCAAATAAACACGTTTTAGAGACACATTCACAAATTATTTACCAACAAACTACTTTATATAAAACGACGCAAAATATATCAAAATAATCATCTTTAAATGCATTTTACGAATATATAAGAAAAATATGCTTAGCCATTATTGTAGTTCTGTTATTAATGCAGAAACGCAGCTCATTTCTCTAAATGTGGCAAAATTGCACGTCACTATTTAAAAAAACTCCATTTTTATTTTCTTTAACTCTCCTTAACCGTTTACAGTGACTTGAACTAACTTGTGATGGCAAAACATTGAGTAACATATGACCTCCTAAAAAGATAAAAACGACAACAAACCTTCACTCAAATTGAGCTAGCTCGTCTTCGTTGTTCGCCTCGAGAATCGATCGACACGGCCCATGTGGTGAAAAGCAGAACTACGCTTTGTTGTACACTTACTTGGAGCAAAAACAAATGCTACGCACGCGAGGCCGAAAACATGGGAGGCGCCAACGCAGCGCTCACGCACTGGAATGAACTGCTAAGAGCTCGTGCTCTCCCAAGGCAAAAATCAGTCCACTTCCAGCTGGATTATGAAGGCTGCAAATGAGGCGGTCCAGCTGGATTCCAGCTGGATCCAGCTGGGTCCAGCTGGACCGCCTCATTTCCAGTTCCATAGTCCAGCTGGAAGTGGACTGATTTTCGCTGTACCCTTGCCCGTGCTGTTAGTGTGGATGCTTTGTCTCCACCCGCATTGTGGACAGATGGAATCACCACGTGCCTTTCACACCACCACATTCACATCCATTCACATTTCGTCAGTCTCACTGGTCAGAACAAGACCACGGCTGTAATCTATGTCAAAGTGTGTAGTGAGAGTATCTGCATTCTCCGTACTACCTCTTACGACAGACCAAAATCTTTATCGCTATCAAGGTCCGTTAAAATTCGGCTGGCTTCCGGTTTTCACCGAAAAACACCAATAAACAGCCACCGGTGTCGAAAATGAAAAAAAAAAAATCAGTTAAAACTAAAAAAACACTGGTGGTTGAATATTTTCGCCCCGATTAAAGCCGAATTCACGTTGGCTGGAGCGTGTACTTACAGAGCTCAGAAAGTCTGTTTTCACTTTTTATGACACTTCTTCCTTAGAAATATAGCTGCGACAAATTTGGCACAAAAATAAATAAAACAACTTACTTTTGGCTACTTTGGCCTACGTTTTGACTATCTTTTGCAACCGCCCAATGGCAACACTGGTTCTAAAAATAAAAATTTGCAAATCTGCCTCAAAAAATGTGTCCGCCCCGCGCAATTTTTCTTTTCCAAAGTGAAGATCTCTATTATTGATGATCACTGTTTTTAGTTTCGTCAATACCAGTTGTCCAACCCAAATACACCGGTGTTTAAAAACTGAATAAACACAGAAAAAACACCTGCCGATTTCTTCTTATAAATAAACACTGAAACATACGCACCCTAGTTGTAATAGAGGTTTATACCACATGAGTCTAAACACTCCCTAGTATGTGCCTTATTGTTTACAAGGTCTACAGGCTACTCGCACTGTCTCGTTACATCTATGCCTGGACCGGGGAGGGTTCCTGGGCCAATCGTGGGGAGAGATAGGGGCCGGAAGGTCTGAGAACCTCCCTTCCCGTGCTTAGTTTACAGCCCGGAGTCCATCTTTAGGGTGACTTGCCTTTGGGGAGAGAGATCTGGTTCTGCAGGTAGTCGAAGAGAGTGCTGGGTCCGGAAGGCCTGCCCGCCGACTTCTCGTCCTGGGAGTCGCGCTCCCTTGGCTCCGTTTCTTCCTGCCAGTCTCTGTGGAAGGCAAGCAAAAACAGACAACGAAGAGAAATGCTTGTTTCTCCCTCGCTTCAACGTCTGGCTTTTCGTTTGCATCTGCGGCGCTCCTGCATAAGAGGGTGTACAATCACAGGTGCAAGCCCGACTAATGCCACCCTGCCATGCGGTAGGTTGAGTAAGCCAGCACGTGTGTGCTGCGATTCCAACACGTGCGCAAATGGGAGCGAGTTTCAATGCTCTCACCGACTAGTCGAATGAGAGATATTACTCCTGTGGCAAATGTGTGCAGCTGTCCCGTGAAACGACACAATGAAGCAGCAATAAAGGACGGGGATAAAATTAGAAGGAGCACGCAGGACGGACGCTGACTGAAAACTAAATGTTTATTGGAAATTCCACATCCGCACGGTGCCTTGCACGTGCACACATTCATCTAATCACATATCCGTTTGGGGTCATCCCACGGAGTAAAATTGGCACTAGATAAAGCCGAACATTAGCTCGGGTAAACCAGTGGCGTCACACATAGAATGTATTCAGGTGGGAGAGGAATATCGCTGTATCGGTGTCGCATCAGTGCATTTGACGAGCAGGGAGCTGCAATTCACCAACGGTGAATCATTGTCTTTTGACGCGTGTTTTCTCTCCCTCCTCGTTACATCTTTACGCGTGATGCCTCTGGTTTACACAAGCTAACGTTCGGGTTTACTAGAGCAGATTTAACTCCGTGTCATGACTCCGCACAGACATGTCATAAGATGATCATGTGCAAGTGCGAGACACTGTGCACGTGTGAAATTTACAATAAACATTTAGTTTATCAGTCAGCATCTGTTCTGCGTGCTCCTCTACTTTTGTCCCGTCCTTTCGCCGCCGCTTTCGATCATGTCGTTCAACAACCGTACTAAGCCCAACAATCCATCCTTTTTAACTATAAAATGCAATAGTGGAAATTTAGTTAAAAAACAAAATGCGACCTATGGGCCGGAAAACGTGGTATGTGGCACTAGAACTGGTGCACTGGGGATTTGGAAACAAATTTAGAAATGAGCGAAGAGTGCGCAAAAGGAGCACTACTCCGTGCCGGGCCTGTTGGCCCTGTCTCTCCTGTTGGCGCCGAACCTGTCGGATCTCTCGAGCGCCTGGAGCGCCGCTCCCGATCGTCGCGGTTGTGCATCTTGTGGCGCGCTCACCGCCGCCTCCACCGAGTAGGCCCGCGTGCTCACCAGCTGAGCAATGTCCCCCGTCCTGCCGGCTGCTGCAAGGGCGTCCCGTCCAACGTCGTACAGTTACCGCATTCCGTCGTTGCGGACGCTTCACCGGGGTTGCACTCGCAATCTCACAGCGACACACAGTGCGATAGAACCTTTCCAAAATTGAGTTTATAGTTACTGGCCGAGGTGCGAACGGCAGGGAAGATCTTTGGTTTTCCTGCCCCCAGTGCAAGCTTGCTACCCATGATGCTTCAACCTCTTGAGCACCTCAAGCGCAGGTGCTGGGGGATGAGCGTTCAGAAAGCAATGCCCTGCCATTCTCATCGATGTCAGTGGCTATGGTCACTTCAATTGCAATCATCATCTGAGTGCATGGCAGTTGTGCCATAGTTCTTTCTTCAGCCACCTTTTTGGTGGCTAAAGAAAGAAATTGAAAGATGCTGCCCCAGTGTCTGAGAGAAGGCCCGTATGTCTGCGACGTGCAGATATGCAGATGCACGATCAAATTATTTGATTTGAAAATGACTCGAGGTGCAAGTAATCTAAAACGGATCCAATAAACACAAGGACAAGGAGAAGGACACAGACACAGCGCTCTGTCCTTCTTTCTATTACTGTGTTAATTTGCACTGTTTTCTACTAATTGTACTGTGTGTATGCTAACATGCCCAACTAAAAACGTTGATTCAAGGTACAAGAGATCGAGATGAGCGGGATGTGAAAATGATTCGAGGTTACAAGGTCAAGACAGCTAGTATGCCCTCATCACTCTTCCTTACGTCGGGAGTGGTGTCGGCGACTGGGAGAAAGAAAAACTTTGAACAATCTCTTTTCTAGTAAATTCCGGGAAAAGAGCTGGCACAATTTCCCTAACGAGATCTGCAGTTTCTCAGCATTTAGCCAACAACCGGAAAATGAAGCAAAGACAGGAGCAGGCTATTGTACAGCGAACAGCTGCTGCGCTGATAGGTCACGTTAAATACCACTAGTGAAGAAAAATATTTAAAAAAAAAAAAAGCATTACAGTCTTTTTTTTTTTCTTGGGAAGCAGAGGGGGGGGGGCAGGGGGGGGGGGGGACACAGATAGCAATGTAAACAAGGTCCACACCTGCTTGCACTCCTCCGAGACCCTTGACCTTCCCTTCCTTGGAGCGGGAGATCTCGGCGTGATGGTCAGCTGCCGGTGCTTCTCGGAAACGACTCGTTGGGCTTGGTGTCCTTCTGGCACAGAGTCCATGAGACTTGAAGTTGCCTGCGGTCAGCAACACATGTCGTGGCTATCCGTATCCTTCATTTTCTCCTCACCACTGGAAGCCATTCACTAAGCTATGCTTCGAGTAATGACACTTCAGCCATGAATGGATGAATGGATGGATGGATGCTAACGGCTGTACCCTTTATAACAGGCGGTAGCTTGTGCCACCTAGCTTAGAAATTAAAAACCAAAGGTATGATTCCTCCCTTAGCCCCTCCTAAGCTGATTTTGCTTCCTCTATGAAATTTCATAACTGTCGCCAGGCGGTGTGAGATATCACCGGGATGACCTTTTGGGGGGAATCGAGCAAAAAAACCAAAACATAACCCCCCTCTTCTCCTCGGCGAGGGGTGCGTCCAGTTGAGCACTTCTAAGCACCATCCTGGTGCTCAAAATCGTTGTTGCCAGTTATACAAAGCTTTATCGGAAATGCGGGAAATGCTCACTCGTCCATCAGAAATGTTAAAGCCGGTTGGCGACGGAGCGAGAAACGATACCACCCGAAAGCTTCTTCACAGGGTATCTAAACTTCAGGAAGACCTGTTTTCAGATACTTAGCAATCGCCCACCGCTCGCTCTGCGCTCGGTACCAAAATGGATGCGCCCACGAGGAAACCGGGGGAACGGAGTGCGATGCTCTAAGCGTAACTATTTCCAGTGGATGCGGTGATTCCCACAAAACGACACTGGCAGCATCAAGACTGACGTGCAGCACACGAAGAATTAGCATCGATTCCTACACCAGAGATTGGTCACTCCCTGCTACGTGTAACAGCTATGAAACGAAACTTAGAAAGTCATTTCGGTATATGTTTGTAAAGGCCTTCCGAGCAATCACCACAAAAAAGTCAAATCGAAACGGGAGGACATGCTCGGAGGAATGAGGCATCGAAGACTCAAGAAAGTCGTTTCAATCTTCCTCACTGCTCGAGACTACGCATTCAAAGCGGGGACTCAGAATGGAACTGAAATCCCAAACCGAAAGATGTTAAGGAGCTATATTTTTGTTGGGAACCGTGACCGGAATGGAATAGATTACGACCATAAAGGTTTGGAACGACAAGTTGAATGAGAGTATGTGCTATCTGCTGCTGGGTCTTGAGCACTTTTGCACATCCCTGCTTGCCTCTTACATGCACTGGAGCTGCAACCACACTACACTCGCTATCAATGAATTCCCAATTTATCTCGGCAAAGTATCATATTTTCAGGACTCGAGTCCGCACCCGGTGCATAGTGTACAGGGGCAAATTTGGGGTCAAAAATACAAGTTTTGCTTAGGCAGCCCGCATGCCATGCATGGTCCAGACTTAGTGCCTAGTCCGAACACATAGAAATTATCATACACAGCACAGCTTGACAAAGCGACTTGCTGTATTAGCTAAAAAAGCTTGCTGTCATGCATAAATCAACATTAACATACTTTGTTATTTATATAATCTTTCACGTCTTATCACAGTGAACGATCTAGAAAAAAAAATATACTTGTATAGTTTGCATTTGTACATAGTCCGCACAAGGTAAAACTTTAACGTTTAAACATGCATATTCCGCAGACTATGGTCCAGAAGGTACAGTAAATGTTACTTCATTACGGAAAATTATGCCATAAAACTAAATGTCTAATAGAAAATTAATTATGAACTTTCCTATAACAGAGGTGCATGGACGTCCCCAGTGTTCAGCAGGTGAAACATACACAGAATGTTAGCTCTCATGCCTACACACAGATGGCTGGACAACGCAAGTGGGTGTTCTTTCCGAATGACGATTCGAAACCAGACACAAGCTAGGGTCATGGTCGAGGCTTCCTCGTCAGTAGTGGACGACACTGGTGGCGACTTGTGAACGGTAGCCGGACAACCAGAGGTCTCCCCGTGCTAGAAGCAAGCCGCTTGCCTTTCATGTTCTTGAGGCCACCGGCGTCGATCTTGTGTCCAAACGGAACCCAGGGAGGGGCGGCCCCCTCTTCGCCGACGATGCGCTTGTGGTGGCTCAGGTTCTTCAATTTCCCGCCGTGAAAGAGGTGTACAGGGCAGCGGAGTAGCTGGCCACATGTTTGCTCGGATCACCTGGCATCATTTGCAGTCACTGACGGCTTATGAATAGCAGGTGTGGCAAGTCCCGAGCACCAGGTTATCGCCCTGCGGCCAATGAAGTTGCGCCATCAGCCGCCACACACCTTGTGTTTGTCAGTGACTATGAGTGTCGTTCTCAATTCAATTCATTTATTCCCAGCACAAGGTGGAGGGAGTCCTTAGACAAAAAAAAGCTGTCACTGATAGCTCGAGAGTGCCTGGTGAACAGTACAAGCAGTGGCATTCTACGGTGGGGAGAGAATGACCAGGAGGAGAGTACAATAATACACGTGGTACTAGTTATAACAGACATTTCGGTATAACATATTGATTTCAGAGGTTTGGTTGGTCTTCGTATCTGCATACGGCATACTCCTTTTACAACAGACTGAAATCTTGGTCACGTATCAAGGTCTGTCATAACCAATTTGAACAATATACCAAAAATAATAGCAGCATGCAGACTACAAATTGCACGAATTTATATGTGCTGCTCCGATCTGCTCAGGTATTGGCAGTGTGGCAGAAAAAAGACAATGGTAACCCGAGGTGCCATCGAATACGAAATGGCAAATTGAAGAATTGGTGGTGCTATTTGTTGATTCACAGAATAATTGGGAAATGGGAAGCGGCAAGCAAAGGGCATGTTGAAGAGGGTAACAATAAAACTGAAAGGATAAAAAAAATGTCTAAACGGGCGACAACGAGACCTCTTAAAGGGTAACTGCAAAAGAAAAAAAAAAGTGTATTTTTATACCCTTTCATGGTCACTGCCGTACCTGTACGTCAGCGCGGGAGCGTCCGCATGGTTTCTGACGTACCCGTGCGTCCGCGACTGCTCCTACGTCCGCGACTGCTCGTTCAAAAGTTCGCGCCTCTGCTTGAACGGGGAGCGTTTGGGTGGCGGGGAGGTGCTGCCATCTGTGTGGGTTTGTAGGGAACTACAACCGTGTAACTCCGGTTCATGTTTCGTTTTGGCGCCCGGCTTTTTGAAATTGCGAAACTGGACGCTCTGATGCAAGTGATGCTTTACGAGGTGGCCGCGCGTGCCGCCTGCTTTCCGGGGTAGCGTAGCGGAGACTCGGAGCGATGGCTCTTCGGGTTCGAACTTCGGACCATTATGAACTCGGAGTCGGATGACAGCTCGACATCCGACGCACAACTGGAAGCCAGCTCGGTTCAAGAGTCCGGAGTCTAACACACAGCCGCTCTGTCTTCTAGACTGTCTCGGAAGCTGGGCGCGTCGAAGTTTTGGCTCTTTCTGTTTTGTTCAGCCTGCAGCGAGTGTGCTGCAGATGTTTAGAGTGTGTGTACTATTTATTTTAAGTCTTAGATTTTTTTATGCGACAATAAACTAGTGTATAATCTTTGCTAATGCACCGAGTAAAAAACCCGACCATGGGGGCGGGTCTTTGAAAAAAAAATGCGACCATGAAAGGGTTAAACAGCCTAATTGAGACAAGCATGTCACTGAAACAAATGTTCCACGAAAAAAAATAATTTTTTTTTTAGCAATATCTTACGTTACGGGACGTAATTTAGTCGGACTCAGAACCTCTCCACATTTGAAACACCCGCTCCTTCGACCCCCGCAGGAGGGGAAACGCCCGCTCCTCACTCCTTGTGTTGCGGAGTTGAACGGCCGCAGCGTCTCACGACTTCCGGTAAGGGTCATCTGGCAACAACGCACGTTAAACATGGCGCCGGTATTGTTTTGGTTTGACGGGACACCAAACGCTGCGCGGTTTGCGGCACATAGCAAAGGGCGTGGCTGGAGAAGTGCCCCTGTGATGTTTCCGGAAGACGGTAGGTATCATTCGTAATCTCGTGTATG